>JAODLC010000049.1:7291103-7318613 GCA_026781145.1 Hippopotamyrus pictus
GTCCGGAGCCTATCCCGGAAGCAACGGGCACGAGGCAGGGAACAACCCTGGACAGGGGGCCAGCCCATCGCAGCAGTACCAATCAGTTTTCTGTAATTTTTTTAATTTAGTTTGAAAACACTCAAATTGCACAACTTCATTGTTAACTTTCAGTTTTACCTCTGGGGTAGTTAACCAGGTTTCTTATGTTACCATTGATTTAGCTCTTTTTAAAAAATTAACTATTTCAAAAGCAGGGCAAGAGTTACAGAGAAAATGACAATCTAACAAAACAACTGAAGAACAAATATATACGTTTCATCATACAGATTGATTGTTTTTTGGTTATATTGTTGTTTACTGGTAATATGCAATAAAGTTGAAAGATTTTATCTAGTTTTGTGTTTGATCTTAAAACTGCAAAGGTACTGAGATTTATGGCTACCTATTTCAGGAAAAAAACATTTTTAAATAGTTAAATTAGAGCAATGATAATGTAATTTTAATAAGCATTCTCCTCATGTATGTCAGTCGCCCTACACAAAACACACTGCAGTTCAATGTAACAGTTTTTTCCTAAAAATTCTCAGTTCCATGAGAATGACCCCGACGTGTAATTTATCAGCCAGAAGGGGGCGCTCACCATCCCGTCGATGAGCCCCAAGCCCAAGCCAAGCGGTCCCTTGTCCAGGTGCACTGTGAAGACAAGTCACATTAGCAGGGGCCCTCTGCTGACAGGGAGAGCTGCTGTGTCGTGCTCAGGCCATTTGATGGCAGCACATTGAGGACGTGAAGCATGAGCACTATGGCTAATGGCTAATCGTCAGGACAGGGCTGTAATTCAAAGGCAGGCTGAAGTCGCTGTGCTCTGACCTTCTATCTCGCCGGCAGCGAGCCCATCGTCCCTCTTGGTGCTGGGCGGGGCCGGGCCTCCAGGCCGCCGCTCCGTGTCGGGGTAGTTAGGCGTGGTGGGCGGAGTCAACAGGCAGGAGGCGTCGGGGGGCTGCGCCACCTGCTGGTCATCCCTGGGTCGCATCCCGGCTATCTGCAGTCCCCTGGGGGCCGTGCCCTGACCCCCCGTCGAAGCCTTGGACTTTGGCCTTTCCTCCGCCTGGGGGGTCGCTGGGCCCTGGTACCCCAGAGACGGCGCCCCATTGCCCTGGAAAGAGCAGGTACCCACACTCCTGAGAGCTGGGCCTGGTGACCCCTACCTCCTGCCCCAGGCCTACCCTGATCATGCGACTGTGCCAGCTGGATGGGCCTGATCAGCGCGCGGTTTGGAAGGTTCTGGTTCACCTCCACTTAATCAATACTGACTGAATCACAGTACAGGCCCATAGCCGCACGTCGCTGCTCATATAACAGCAAATGGGAGCAGTTTCTCCCAAAGTGTAGCGAGGCAAAGAGTGTTTCGGGGATGATGTGGGTGGGCTACCTGGGGCTCCCCCCTTGCTGGGATGCACGGCGACTTGCTTCTCAGCCCCCACAGGAAGTGCCGCAGGTAGAGCAGCTGTCGGTAGACGCTGTCATCCACGGCGTCCGAGTCGAGGGCCACCTGGTAGCCGCCGCCGGGCAGCACGATGGGGGGGGGTTCCTCGAAGCTTTCCAGCAGGTCGGCTGCAGGACACCAGGGGGCGCAGCGGTTGAGGTGTAGCACTGTTTCTCAAACCCGTCCTCGGGGGCCCCCCAGACTAGCCACGGGGGAGCAAAAACGGGGAGCGTCTGAGGCCCCCAGGACCGGCTCGGGAAACACCGGGCCGACGCGACGTTACTTACACACGCTTACATGAACCTCGCACTAAAATCAGAAATACAAATGAAGGAGATGGACAAATGGCTTCTTTCTTTTATGACCGTCAGGTTTCTGGGTTACGGTGTATAGCTTTGGTGTGTTTTGTTCCCAAAGGGAACCTGTAAGTGTTGTGAGTTTCCGCAGTGCCGCGTGTGATTGTGGGGCGGGGGCTCACCCGTCCTGTAGGGGGGTACCTCCTCCTCGGCGGTGGGCTGCCAGACGGCCGAGGGCCGGCTCTCTGCCACCAGGAGGCACTGCGTCAGGATGTGGTGGAGTTGCACGGGCTTAAGGGCGGGGTAGGTCACACAGAGTGACCGCCAGCTCATCTGTGCGTGGGGGGTGTGAACGAGCTGTGTTATAATCACCCTAATTACTGACTCCTTTCTTTATGTAATGGGACATGAGCTGTATTTTTTTTTTAATTCCCAGAGTGCTTTGCCATAACTGCTCCTGTTTATTTGAGGAACCTGATAATAGGAACAGAAGGGATTTCACCTCTCCCACAAGGTGAGCGAAAGACCTGCTCTGAAAATCCACCTCGGTCTCCGTCTCACGCCCCCCTGCTGGATGGCTGCGTGCACGCGCAGCAGAAAATGGCGCTTGGGTGCTCGCTGGTTAGCAAAGCAGTGGAGAAACCAGGTGTCTGATACCGCTGGCCTGCCAGTCACTTCAGCAGGGAGGGAGGATATTCCCAGCCGGGGGCGGGGACTAAATCCGCACAGGGACCAGTACCTGAGCAAGTTCCTGGGGGGGCGTGGCCATGATGCCGACAGCACAGCGGAACTTTGAGAAGAGAGTGTCGGCCAGGCCAGACAGGCCTCCTCTCCTGGCCCAGTCCAGCAGCTTCCTGAGGCAGGCCTTCAGCTGGACCCCGCTGGTGAGCCGGAACCAGCCTCTGGCTGGGCCTGAATAGGCAGATGGGTCAGAGAGGCCACAATGTCACCAAAAAGTCATAGGCTTCCTCTAAATCCGGGATTTCAGTCCTGTTCCCAGCGGACCCCCTACCAGAATGTTCTCATTCCAGCCCACACTGCTTTCAACCTGCCATATTCATTATTAGCCCACTAAGGACCATCTGAGCCTGATCAAGGTAGAGCTGGAGTGAAAACATCCTTTGGGGAACCAGGATCAGGACTGAGAACCACTGCTGTAAATGACAGGAGCTTCATAATTTAATGCTGCAAGAGCCCGAAATGTGGGTGTCACCCATGTAACACTGTACACGTTCAAAACATGATGACCAACAGTCCTGAGAATCCTACTATATAAATTTGGGTTGCACTGGTGAATTTTGATTGATACTTCTCAGAAGGTTATTTTCACAAACTTCCACAAAATCTATACATTCCAAGCTGAACATTCGCATAAAGATGGAACATTTTTGAAAAGTTTTGTTTCTGGTATAGGGGGAAGTTGTGCCATCCCCTGTTTCTAGGGAACCACAGAAGAAATTGGTCATGTGACCACACATTTTTGAAGAGTCAGCCGTTTTACTCATCCTGCAAAGAGAGTGCAATTGCATGAGAGGGAAGCACATTTAAGTTCAAAAAACAGTTTTTTGCCTTTCAAAGTAAAATTTCTATGATCAAGGTTTTTTGATTGTTGTGTCTGAACAGTTATAGACATGTTTGAAAACATTTCACACATGTTTTAGTGCTTTGGTAAGCTACACTATGAGTCTATACAGCTAGCATGATGTTAGCTCAAAACTGCTGGATGATGCATTTTTTGGATGGTTGGGGTGATTTGTGCCAAAGGACCTGGTTTAAGCCAGCCCGTTGCATAACTCACCCCCACTTATGAATATTTTAAACATATTATTTTATTGTAATTGTACATTGTATTCTTACATGTTATCACTAAAACTATGAGACGTTCTTAATTTTATGCCAAATAGAAATAGACCATCATGCCACGGAAGACAGGCAGGGGTTCCACTCCTCTAGACGACACGGACAGAGCAGTGACAGAGGTGGAGAAGGGGAAGTAAGAGGTCTGTGGATGGAAAGCCCATCTTCACTTTCAAAGAAAACGATGAAGGAGTCATCCCTAGAGAAGATGTGCATAAGAAACTACCCACACCACAAAAACTTGGTGGTATAGCCAGAAGGGAGTAGAAATCCCATTTGGGGATTTCATTTTGTTCTGAACATGTGCTCATGTGGCGCAATAGGCTTGTAGAAAATTGGCCTTTGATGTTGTAAAATAACTTTAAATAAACCTTAAATGACCAATTTTGTATTGAAGCTTTTATGTAGAATTACAGTTTCTCAGATCAAAATATACAGTTTTACTTCAATAATCAAAGGCACAATTTACCCAAATGCATTCTCTCCAAAGGCACAACTTGCCACTTTTTTCAGAAAGCTTAAATACTGTATTTCGGATCCAAAGTGATTGTTCCCAGGGATGCACCACACCCTGAAATATATGTACATATTTTAGTTGGAAGTATTACTGTCATGGCCTCGCTTTAAAGTCACTACGTAAAAACAGGCACAGCTCACCGCACTCTCCCCTACAGATGGAAGGGAAACTATGTAGTAAATATAAGCAAAAAGTACAGTCTTAGTTGTGTCCTCTCTGTGGTCCTGAGTTTGTTGCCATGGATGCCAGAGTGATTCTAGCCAAAAGCATAAAAGCACAAAGATCACTGACTGGTCACTGTGTCTATATCAGCTGGCATGGCCATGGATAAGGCAGCAGCGTGACACCAGGCGACTGCATTCCATGTTTTGGGTGGAGAGCCAAGCTGCACACCCATAGAAAGCAGCTTTGAGATTAGAAGCTGAAAAATGCAGATGCAGATTTATTCTCCCTATGATCACATGTATTTTATACTACTGCTTATGAGACTGAAAGTGAAGTGTAAAAGTGAGCATAAGCAATAGCTGATTTACGGTAGATATAGATGCAAAATGCCTGTTTTCCACATTAGTGAGAAAATTCCACAAGAAGGCTGGAAACACTGGAATTCATCTGGTAAAACGTTGCACAATATGAGTTTGCAAAACCTCTGATCTCTAGGGTCTTTGTGTTCCATCACAAACAGGCTTTGGCCATCATTCCTGGAAAGCACAACATGAAAACATAACTGATTTTTAATTTTTTTTTTTTTACACCCAGTGTTATTTTTTGTGGAATATTGATACTGAGGAGAATGCTTCTGTGGGACACCAGAAGACTGTGGAGAAGCAGATTCCTAAGTTTCCACAAGTGCTCAGGTCTCAGGAAGCAGCTTCGTAGAGTACTGAACTACATACATCTCCAGATGCTGCAAAGATGGCTCTCACTGAGAGCTACAAAAACACTGAGGACCAGCAAGAACAGCTCCAGTAAACTGTTATGGCACAGTAGTTATCCAGGAGTACTGGCAGAGTAAGGGGAGGAGCCAAAGATAATGAGGGGCTGCCTCTACTGTACTTATGGGGCATCTGCCCAGGCACTCGAGTCCCCAAATGCACCTTTCCTTACAGTGATGCGATCTGCGCTCTCCTCAGTAGGGTGTCATTACAGCGCCCCCTGTCTGTGGGGAGGTGCCAAGAATGTTCTCTGGAGGGTCTGACTGCCTTTTGGGGGGGGGAGCTGTATGAGGATAAGCAAAAAGTGAAGAAAATCTCTTTAGCGGAAAAGTGGGCCGGGGGGGGGGGGGGGCCGTTGGGGGAGGCACCTGACAGTAAAGCCTCTTAGCAAAACGCCTGACACATTCCATATTTAATATGCATATTTATAACAATTAACAAGCTCAAGCTGTGAGCGTAAGTGTAGCTTACCAAGCAGAAAGCCTTTATTTAGCCTGTCAGAAAAAATAGGGGCCATCGACAGACTACAATGTGCCGCTTTCCTGCGTGTCTCCTGCCGTCTCACTGTACTCCCGCACAAACTCGGCTTTCAGTGATTTTATACATTTCTCATAATTGGCCTTGACCTTCCAGTACAGGTATGTATAATTATATTGCTGATGCTTGGTGTGAGTCACAGCCTCGCTTAAGGTATCATGGTGTATCTGCTTAGTGAGGACCCTGAGGCCATCCTCGTTAAGGTGACTAATTGCTCTGTTGTGTGCTGTAACGATTCCTTCAGATCGGTGTGTCGTGCAGAAAGGAGTACGGGCTGCCTAGCATGTATCATGTAGCATGCAGACTGATGACACCCCCCGCCCCACCCCACCCACGCACCATTGTCCATCAGCTGGTTGAAGAGCGCCACGTTGGAGAAGAAGAAGAGGTAGGCGAGCATCTGCGACTGGATCTCCGGGTGGACCTCTGAGCTCTGCAGCAGAGCCTGGGCGGCCTGGAACACCTGCAGGGTCCTGTGCAGAGATTCGGGGGCCCGTCTGTCCTTCTGGGGGGGTGCTGAGTCCAGCAGCCCCATCAGGGACTCGTATAGGGACTGGGAGCGACAGAGGCAGAGAAGCAGAGAGGGACTTCACTGTCACATTCAGGGCACTCAGCCATCTGCCCGGCCGCACATTAGTTACCCTCCCAGCCTGCCTAGAAACTGGGCACCTATCAATAGACATCACTGCATATCAGAAACAAAAACACCAACAAAACATGACTCAAAACATCACTGTCCTACCCACCCGCCTATTTATCTTATAAAAGTGGGGTTAGCATCGCGAGAAGCCACTCCCACTGGGGGGGGGGGGGCACTCTGTCCTCTTTTAGTCCACCTATTGGAAAACGCTTGTCAGCACATGCGGTGTTTTCCATCAACATTCCTCAAATAAAGTCCTGTGAGTACAAACATATCCCCAGGGACACTGTAGCAAGGGCCCATCCCAGGCAGTGATGTACAGCATAACCATTCTCTGCTCATGGATAATCCGTCATTATTACTGGCTCACTCACTTGGTCATGTGGTACACACGCTGCTGAAATGCCAACACTGTTACTTCCTGTGCCTGGATCATGTGGTTCATGTAGTGCTGAGATGCTAACACTATCACTTCCTATAACCTGGCCACATGGTACATATACTGCTGAAATGCTGATGCTGTCATTTCCTGTACCTTGGTCATGTGGTACACGCATTGCTGAAATGCTGACATGATCACTTCCTCCAGGACGGTCACACCATCTTCGCTGGCTAATGCAGCAACACTGAACACCGATTCTTTTGCATTTAAAAACAAAGCAAAAACATTTAAATTACATTACTAACTAGCCACATTTCCTTGAAAGCTTAACAAGCATATTTAGACAGAGCTAATAACAAAACACACACAGTCTAATGTGTAAATGCCTTTACATGATCACAAACAGCTGTATCACAATGAGTGTAAAGGGAAGGGTCATTGTTCTATAAACAGATAGACAAGATATAGATCGCTACAATATAATTACATTGGCTGCTATTGGTTTAATATGCTTCTCCTGCTTCGGCTTGATTTTCCATCTGAAACATGCAGCTGCAGCACAATTACGGCAAACATGCAGAGGGGACAGAGGACAGCTGTGGGGTGTCTGTCAGCCGGTCCCCCGGTGACCTACAGGAAGGGCTTCACCGTGTCCCCCTGCACAATCTGCACTAATGGCGGCTTACTGAAAGAGGCCAGCTTTCCAATGACCGGGTAATTAAATCAGCCTCGGTTATGGCTGTGACCTCTGTGGCATAAGCCTGTTACATGAGGGGCATTCATCTTGTAAGGAGCCTTCATCTGAGCAACAGGGGCTTGCTTTTCCCAATCAGGCGGGTTTCCAAGTTCATCACCGTACTTCGCCCACTCTCCCATTCCCTAGTATCAGCCTAGACCTCCAGTTCGTGGCTCTGAACCTGCTCCCGGCACCCATCTCGTATGACCCCGGGTGCGGATTGGCTCCTGGGGTTCTGCCCCCGGCCAATCGCACGATTAGCATTTGCGGAGCTCCGGCCTTAACGGCTCCTCCCGTCACGGCGCCTGATTCCCGGCCTTACCGCGGGTGTCTGGCTGCTCGCCGCACTTCGCATGCGTGGCCGATTTCTGCCGGCTGAAGTGCAGAATCTCGATGGCGTTGGACATCCAAAAGAGGAGAGGCTGCAGGCAGGGAACAAGGTCTGAGAGGCCGGCGGGAAGCTCCTGGCTGGGAGACGGGAGGAAGCACCAGGATGGGGATTCTAATTATATTCTAATACTCTAATTATTATTATTGTTAACTATCAGCGCTATTACAGAAGCTTGTGTACTAGTCAAGGTTAAGGTTCAGGTCTCAGGAAGACCCTGCTATTGGACCTTTGAAAAAAGTGCTTATACTGCTTAAGTAAAATATCCAGGCTGTACATAGAAGCAGATGAACAAAGTCGCTTAGCAGCTACGCAGCTGCTGGTGATGCCGTCTGCCCACCACAACCAAAGACGCTCGAGCTGAAAGTGAGCATTAACACTGCAAACAGCAGGCACTCCCTGTATCCTCTGGTTCCAAGCGCAGGAAAATAGGCACGTGCTTGACTAGCAGGTCCAGACAGCCGGTGCGACCTTATAGTCCTGTGGGGGCAGCGTTCCTGCTGGAGGAAGCCCGGCCTGGATACTTACTGCTGAGGTGGCATCCCTGACAGCTCCCTCGTCTTCTCCTGCGAGACACACATAACTGTTAGCGATCCATAAAAGTCACACGCCAAAAGAAAACTAACCCCAGCAGGCCACCTCGGGCCACATCCGTCACTGCGTCTCGCCCGAAGGAGGAAGCGGAATGATTAAGTGATGGATTTCCGATAGAGGACAACCAGGAACGACCCCTGATATTCTGTGACGACGGAGTCCTCAAACCACTGGGTAGCTGGTGTGAAGACATGCACGGTTTGGTCTCCTTTCAGAGGATAAAATGGGGGGGGGGCATTCTTCAAATAATACAGAACAAACCACAAGTAACAGTCACTGTTTGCGTATTTAAACAGGATGGTCTCGGCAATGAGAGCGATTTCTGTATTTCTGTAGCTGCTTCTTTAAGCAGGAAATGAAGTATGTCAGAGTGAAAATCATTTGATTTTAATTGCACATTTAGCATATTTATTTCCTTACTATCCTTTTTCTGGAATTTACTGTTTGTGTACTTTTAAAATTTTGTTCTTTGTTTTGCACAGTATGTTTGTCTGCACGTTACATACCTGCTGCTGTATGCACACGAACCTCCCCCTGAAATCAGTAAAGCTTCTCTTATCTCATATCTCAAGTCAAGCTCATTGATTGAAGACCCAAGAGGATCACAGCACCTGGAACTTTAGAGCTACCAGTTCAGCTGCTTGCTTCTGGTATTGCGAGCCTGTCTTTCGGGTACAGCAAGCCGGGCTTCTGGTACACTGAGCCGGACTTCAAGGTACAGCGAGCTGGGCTTTTGGGTACAATGAGCCGGGCTTCCGGTACAGTGAACTGGACTTCAAGGTACAGCGAGCTGAGCTTCTGGGTACCAGTGAGTCAGGTTTTTGGGTACAGTGAGCCGGACTTCCAGGTACAGCAAGCCAGGCTTTCGAGTACAGGGAGTCGAGCTTTCAGGTGTAGCGAGCTGGGCTTTCAGGTACAAAGAGTCGGGGTACAGCAAGTTGGGCTTTTGTAAAGCGAGCAAGGCTTTTGGGTACAGCAAGCTGGGCTTTCAGGTACGGCGAGTCAGGCTTTTGGATACAGTGAGCTCAGCTTTCGGGTACAGCGAGCTGGACTTTCGGTATAGCGAGCCAGGCTTTCGGGTACAGCAAGTCGGGCTTTCAGGTACAGCGAGTTGGGCTTTCGGGTACAGCGAGCCAGGCTTTCGGGTACAGCAAACTGGGATTTCGGGTACAGTGAGTCGGGCTCTCAGGTACAGCTAGTCAGGCTTTCAGGTACAGTGAGTCGGGCTTTCGGGTACAGTGAGTCGGGCTTTCGGGTACAGTGAGTCGGGCTTTCGGGTACAGCGAGCCAGGCTTTCAGGCACAGTGAACCGGGCTTTCGGGTACAGTGAATCGGGCTTTCGGGTACAGCTAGTCGGGCTTTCGGGTACAGCGAGTCGGGCTTTCGGGTACAGTGAGTCGGGCTTTCAGGTACAGTGAGTCGGGCTTTCGGGTACAGTGAGTCGGGCTTTCAGGTACAGTGAGTCGGGCTTTCGGGTACAGCGAGCCGGGCTTTCAGGTACAGTGAACCGGGCTTTCGGGTACAGTGAATCGGGCTTTCAGGTACAGTGAGTCGGGCTTTCAGGTACAATGAGTCGGGTTTTCGGGTACAACAAGCCCAACTTTTGGGTACCAGCTCATTTCCCAGGTCTGAGGAGGCAGAAATAGACCCAGCTCCAGCCACTACCTGATGTGAGGTAGGACACGCTGTCACCATCTTCACACGCATGCAGTTTGGGACCCAGGACGGCTGCCAAGTGTTTCACCTAGATATGCAGGACAAAATTATTTCCAAAAAAAAGTCTTCTGAACTACAGCGTAGCGCCCCCTGGGGACAGGGCCTGCTGTTCGATCCCTGTTCCTTCCAGCAGCTGCTGCTCTCACCTCTCGACATCCTAAAACAGTCCTGTGACCCAGACAGCTTGGTATTCCCCTCCGAAAGCCGTGGAGCGGATTCCGGGCCTAGATCTGGTGAAGTTACTGTTAGGCTCCGTGCAATGAATCAATACACACATGCAGCATGTCTAATTATATATCAGTGATTTAAAAACCAGCGGTAATTAGAAAAACTGTATAATGAAATTAGCATGATTAGTAACCATAAAAGAATAAATAAAGAAAATGCCCTCACTGATGCGTGAGCGACACTAACCTGAACAACGGCCTGTATCCTTTTAGCAATCTTTAGCAGAAGCTTCCCAAAGCTTCCGGGGTCAAAGGTCATGGCGGAGTGCTCCAAGCACATGCACAGCAGGTAGGCGGGAGTCAGCCTGTGCTCGTCGCCCTCCGGCTCCGCGAGTGAGATGATCCTCCCCAGCAGCCTGTCCTCCTGACCCTTCTCGAAAGCCAGAAGGAGCCGTCGGCGCTGGGGATCGCGACCCGGGGCCGGGTCGGGCTCGGAGGCGTGACGGCCCCGCACGGGAGGCCGGCTCCTGGAGAAGGCCCCGCAGACTCGGCAGGCGGCACCCTCTGGCTCAGGGGGGGGGCGCCGGGGGTGTAGGCCGAGCAGCGTCCGGGTGGGCAACACCCCCCCACCGACTGGGTCCTTATACAGGAAGACGTAGTGCGAGCCGAAGGACAGCAGGTCGCCTTGCCGGAGCGCCGTGGACTTCTCCACCGCCGTGAAATTGACCAGGACTGTGGCGTGTGGGGCCGGCTCCAGAACCAGGCAGTGGCCCGACTGAGCCCTCCGGATGGTGCAGTGTAGTGGCAGGATGTCGGTGGACAGCAGGCAGATGTTGGGCCGGGCCGAGGCCGTCTCCTGGCCCACCGTGTGCTGGTCCCGGTTAAGCAGGTACACCAGGCAGTCCTGTCAGTGAACCCGGCATCAGCGTGGCATCCCTAACACACCTTACGAAGTGACGGCTCCATAGAATAACCGCATCCATCAGCCGGAAAGTTCCCAAGCGACACTGCATACAGACTGTCGTTCTGACTTTGCAGACTGCCATTCTTTTCCTAAAGCGCCCCCTCCACCCTCCCCTGGGGGGCCGCCGTCTCGCCACAGATGCACAGGCACTTTGACATGAAAACGTCTGTCTCAGCTAAATCCCTCGCAGCTAAACTCTTATATCTGCTCTAAAAATGACTTCCACACATTACAGTTTATACCACTGGATATTTACTGCACAGGTCTTGAACCCTAACCACACCTGGTTTAAACGTGAAGCCCTTTGGTCACAAATCCAGCACTCAGTTTATCGGACGGCCGGGGACTGTCCGTGTGTACCAAAAATATCTGCCACGTGACAGCTTAATGCCTCATTCCTGTCATTACCAGTAGAGGAAGAGCTGACGCACGGAGCTGAATCTCCCCTAAACTGTGCGTGACTAAAAGCGTAGTGTAAAGAAAAATGCCACTGAACGAGATTTTTGCCCACGACAGTCGGTACTGCTAAGTGGCCATTTTTCATCCTTAAGTCCACACTGCCTCTGCTGTACAAACATTAGTCAAAAGCAGGCAGAACTATTGTGAGGCTTCTAGTAAAACTTATGGCGTATGAAAAATGACTTTTGGTGGCGTGCGGTTCGGGCAGTTAGACTGCTAGGTCCATGATCGGAAGGCTGTCAGTTCAGAACACTTGGCTGATTGATATCACTGTTGGGCCGTTGAGAAGGGACCTTAACCCCCAGCTGCTCTGGATCTGAGAGTCTGCTGAATGAATGTGCTGTAGAACAGCTCACCTTTGTGAGGTTCTCCATACCTGCCGGCTGTAGCCCTGGAGCAGCAGGAGGTGTGGGGACTGATAGAGGGAGAGGCGCACCTCTCCATCGTCCCTCTTCCGCGGTGCCTCCTTCAGGGGCCTGGGCAGCGTAAGGCAGCTCCTCCTGGCCTCCCCCCCGGAGCCACCCGTCACGTCCAGGCTGGTCTCGCTCAGGCTGCGGCCCAGGGCGGGCGTGCCCTTGGCCCGCGTCCGCTGGAGACGCCGGGCCTGGGCGTTGATGCCTGGGGGTCAGTAGGAGACGATAGAAAGAGGGGGGAGGGGATAGGGAGAGAGAGAGAAAAAGAGGTGCAGAAAGAGAGAGAGAAGGAGAGAGAGAGCAGTGACCTCATAAACAGGAGCAATGACGGTGTGGTACAGATACACTGCTGACCACAAATACAGAGCTTAATTATTAGTCTTCGCTGACTGGAGTCAAGGACAGAGTTTGGTGGAGGGAAGGGTCAAGGTTGAGAGATTCACTCAGGCAGTCCGCAAATGGGACAAGTTCTGGGAGAGTGGGGGATATGGGGGGCGTATTCATAGTGAGAGACAGAGAGCGCCTGGGTGGACTGAATCAGCACCGCTGGTCACCTGACTCTGGGCCAGGAAATGGCCGTGCGCCTTATAAACATCAGTCAGAATATGATCATAATCAATGCTTACTTACACTAGATGACACTGGGAAGGTAGTTAGTCGGCGGCAAAAAGAAATACAGCCCCATGTGATCCCTCTGTCCGTGCTCGTTAGGGTGATGATCTCAGCGTTTACAGAAATTAGGCCCTCGGCAGAAATCAGCCTTTGTTTAACCAACGCTGTCAGATTTATGCCTGAGCCCACCCCCAGAGGGCAGCACCTCGGGTTATGTGGTGCCAGACGCAGGCCGATTTCACCCCAAACTCACGGCTTGTTAAAGTCTCTCCTCTGGCCAGAACTTTGCCTAGCACCTCACTAGAAGGACGACGTGCAGAATGCATGGCCTGTAATCGCATTTCAGCTGCACTGTGGCCCAAAATCCCAGCCAGTCCCAGCAAGAGCAATTCTCCCTGCATCCAGGTACCCTGATAAAGCTACCTACAGTCCAGCACCAGTTTAACCATCGCACTCTCAAGGCCAACCGGACTGGCATTAACAGCACAACAGTTTAGCTCTGGGCTACTCAGCTCGTACATGGTGATACTTTTGAAAACATTTCCCAGAGCCACGCACACCAGTTATTTAGCTGTTAGCTATTTGTGTGGTAACTTATCTATGAAACGACAGGGAGAGACAGGGGGCGGTTTTCGGAGACCTGCGGTGACGGTGTCCTGCTCCCTGGAGCTCAGCTCCTCCACGTTGGCCCTGCGGCGGAGCTCCAGGCGCCTGGACAGTCCCTCCTTGGGCCTCCAGAGGTCCTGCAGCAGCAACGGGCGTTCATCGTCTCGCAGGACGCGCACACCCTCTGTCCTCCAGCGGCCGGCTGGGCCGCTCAGCTCACCGACCACATCGCACAGCACATAGTCCCCATCGGGTGCCCCAGCCAGCGCGTAGCGCAGCAGCGCCTCACGCACCAGCTCGCGGGCGCTGGACGACGGCGTGGCCAGCACGCTCTTGTAGTGGGCCCCGGCGCAGATGGCATCGCCGAAGATGCGCAGCACGCCGGGCGCCGATGTCTGGATGGAGAGCTCGGCAGCCTCGCCGGGGCGCTCTGGATGGGTCGCCGCCAGGGGGCGCTGTCCCTTCTGACTGAGGGTGCGACACAGGACCTGCGTCAGGACTCGGCTAGACCGCCGTGGCTGGGCCTTCGGGGGCAGGGCCATGGCGACGGGTCGGCTGTGGAGCATGGCTGGGAGGGGGGGGTCGGTCTCGGTCACCGTCTGGGGGGGGAGGGGAATGGGGAGGAAATTGACCCCTGACTAGGATATTGTACAAAGTGGATGATGGGTAGTGAGGATCAGAGGTGGGTACTTCGGATCCAGAGAGACAGTCCAGACCAAAACTATAAAACGTTTCTACCATGCAGTTTACTCTGTGACTACAAACTCAGCTGGTTGGTTGAAACAAAATCTTGGCCTGGACTTTAGCTCTCTGGGCCTGAGTTACCCACCTCTGGTCCGGCCACCTATATTAGAACCCCCTTTATCTCATTTCCTCCCCCGAGTATCACATGACCCAGATTACCCATGAGGGCTTGACCTTTCATCATCACATGACCTTGATTACGCTCTGAAAATGGCCGCTGTGTTATTGTGTCCAGGCCCCTTAGAGTGGGAGGGGCCTCCAGTGCACCGGGGCTGGTTATCTCAGCAGAATGAAAAGGTGGCTCTAAAGAAACAACCGAATGACATTAATGAATCAAACAAATAAACGAGCCTGGACGAGGAGGGCCAAGATAAGGGCAGGACTGGCAAAAATTAATCACTCGTCAGTCATACACGTGCCTTTAAGTACAGGAAGATTTATCGTCCTGCTGCAGGGTGAAGGGTGTGTGGGGGGGGGGGTCCGAACAGGAAGGGACGGCAGAAACGGCCAACGCTGCACTCCAGTTTACGAGGCACAGACACGGCCAACGGGAGCCATTCATCTGCCCTAATGTAACAGCCCATGATCCCTGCTTTTCCTATCAAGGAACCCATTCAGCGCTCAATGTTCCAGTAAGGAGCGGAATAGCGGACACTGTGTGACATGCAGACACTGGGGGGGTAGTAGATGTAGCTTAGTGTCAGGGGCAAAGGTCTCTCACTATCTCATTGTCATTTGTCTCTAAGCTGGACACGGCAAGCACACTTGGTCTCACCTGACAGCCTGTTCTCTTCACCAAAGAGAAAAATTAATGGGAACAGTTTGGTCGGGAAGGAAATGGATCAGCATTGCAGGGGTTAGTAACTGAAATGTAAATGATAATCTTCACGGAGGTTTGGATATTCAAGTAAATATTAATTGAATTGATTTGGACATAGTAATAATTGACTTCATTACAGATGAAAGGAAATTCCACTAAACTCCACAACTCCTCTAAAGTTATCCAAGATGCATGACACATTCAGTCATAAATTCGCGAATGGGTTACAAGTTTTACAGATAAAGTACGTTGCATTACGCGTAAGACAGTATAACCGTAACATGCCCCCAGAGATCGTATTTAATAGCAAGCTCAATGATTTTAAAATAAATCCTGCAGAAAACGTACCGCAAACTGCGCAGCACGTTATTAATTTCAGCTGCTCCAGCCAACTCTGCTGTCCACCTGCTACACATGTGCATCCGAACCCGCCTACAAAATTCACCTGTGCATTACACTGCACTTAACTTAAAACATCTTCTTGTGCAATTATTCCCTCAAAACCACTTTTACATTTTTCATAAACAATTCGTAATATTACGGTACCTCAGTTGAAACTTCCAGCATTTTCAAATTCATTCTAATAGTTTTAAAGATAATCACACACATACTTTTGATTTCAATAAATTTATGGTTTTCATTCATATGTTGTCATAGGATCCATTTAAATTTATTACCATATTAATACAATATAAATACTTACCAGGTCTACAAAGGTCGTGGCAGTAATTAAACACTCTGTAAAAAAGCGATCGGCATCATCAATTTAACGGACTGTTTTTCAAGCCTGCCTCGGATCTTGCCGGACTCGGGCTTTAGCTGCCGTACAGAACTTTCTGGCTTCGCTATCCCCAACACGCATCGCCGGCCGTGGTCCAGAGAGTACACCTTCATCCGCGGCTCCCGCATCTGCATTCCCTGCGACCGGAATTTGTCGAAGATGTACGAGCGCCGCTCGGCAACGGAGAGCCGAAGCCAAGTGCATCTGGAGAGCCACCTGCTGGACATATGTATAGCGCAGCAATAACGCCGCAAGAGAGAGAAGGAAGTAAACCCGTTTTCTTGTTTTATTTTTGGTTTGCATGTGTAATAATTGGAAGCTGTTTTTTTTAGTGACGGTGAAAGGGCACCACCTTGGGTTATTACAGCATGTAACGCAGTATATCTTTGACCTTAAGCTCCACGTTAAAAACAGAGGAAATAAAACCTTAGCAGTAAACAGAAAACTACCCCCCCACGAAAAAGTGAATCTGCAGCGCAACATAAATATCAGCTGACACGCTGACAAGTTTTCTTGCAACATCCTTTTGAATCTGCTTTCCGTACCACTTGCTTAATTATTAGTAAATTTAGTGTACAGCACCAAATAATGCTGACAACATTTCTGGGCTATTAACGGGACGTACTACCAAAACTAAAAGAAGGATTAAAATCTGCCACATCTTACGTCGACGGCCGTCCGGCATACCGGAGATTTTCCCAGCGGCTCCATGGGTATATGGACCCGAACTAGTCGTTATAAAAGTAGAAGATATTGCGCCAGAGAAAACTGAACTAGAAGCCGTTTAAACATATTCAGGTGTCGAAACGGGTTTACTGGGACAGTACACAAAAGGGTTCAAAAATGGTACGGTCCAGTCAGAATATAATTTCATATCCAAAAACATAATACAATAATACAATTAAAAATAAAGATCTTTATTACAGGAACAGGTACACATACCAATACTTTATACTCCACATAGGCTTATTTCAATACACTTCAACGCCAAAATAATTCCTACAAGATATTTTAAACCAGGGAATGTTTTTTTTTTTTTGACATTTAATGTTTATGTTTTATGACAGAGAAATTAAATTCATAAAGTCTTTTAGAACCACAGCACCAGTTCTCAAACAAGCTCTGCAACTACAACACAATTTAGCACATTCTTGACCAATCATGGACCATCTCCAGAAGAGGTACCCATACACCAGTGATCATACTGGTTTACACATTCTCAGGTCACCCTCTAATGTGGCCAATCCAGTCCATCCAAATGTATCCTTCATGGACCCTACTTTTTCTGATGAGAAATTGTCAGCTGATCTATGCCTACAGAGGCTGATAGCTCAGGTCTGGCAAGTAAAAATCCAGACTAAGGTTTTGCTTCAACCAACCAGTTGAGCATAAAGAGTCAGAGTCACAGAGTACTCAGCTGATTGGTTGAAACAAAAACTTGGTCTGGATTTTTGCTTTCTGTGCTTGAACTATCCACCTCTGGTGTCTAATGTGGATTCAGTCATCGGAAGGGGTCGCGTTACAATTCACAAATGTAAAAATAGCGAATACTAAGGGGACCCTCTGCTGTAATGTACACATCCACTGCTTACAGCAGAATAAACAGTCTGTCCATTTCAGGCAGCTGCAGCTCTGAGATCTGGAAAAAAAAACCTGCCATTCACATCTCTTGGGCAGATACAGTACAGATCTACAGCAAGTTTCCCATATCATGTGATTTAAGACATTGTGTGATAAAAAAAAACTGCTACTGAACAAGATTCTTATCCATGCCAGTCGGCAGTGTACTGCAGAAAGGCATTAAGTGTGCATTTTCACCCTTTAGTCCACCCTGCTTGTGCTATATCTTAAAAAGCAGGCAGAACTACTGTGAGGCTTCAGGTAAAATGTATGACCTACGGAATGAATTGTCAGACCAATCCCTGCATTTACCTCAAAAGAGTCATAAGATTTTAAACACTGTCAATATATTAATGTTCTGTTTTATAATATAAAAATTAGAGGAATGTAACAACAAACTAAAAAAAGCAACAAACCACAGCAAAGGAAAATGACCTACTCATAGCAGGGAAAATTACCCACAATGCAGTTAGGTATTACATCTCGCCCCCAAGGACATTCATATTATGCCAACAGAACTGAAATGATGCATACACTTAGAGTAACACTGACTACTTTGCTGAAATGCTGAATGATTACCAGCTGTCAGGTGGTGCAGGTTATAGGCACTACACAGATTCAGTATAAACTTACGGCCCCTTCTGTAAGATCCCCACTTTACTGTAACATGATATTTAAAAAGTCAGATTAAATATGTTTAAGCTAGGAAAAACTGCCAGTGTGCATCTGCCAGTGTGCATGAGTTTCTTTCAACTTAAATACTTCACTGTCCGAATTTTTTTTTGTTTCTGCTTTATTTTATGACTTTACTAAACTCACCTAAGAAGTAAGTTTAAGGCACAGATTCCACCGCAGTAAATTTCACATTCACTACTGTCGAACATGAGTTAACTTTTTTTGTCTTTTTTTTTCTTGGAAGCACAGTGTGGGTGTTAAGCGACGTGCCAGACAGACAGGAATGTTCACAATGCTGTCAAATCACGAGCCTCATTCCGGAAGCCCACACTGGGATGGGAACATCTGAAACAGACACAATTCCCAAAATAAGATTCTTGTCACTGAATGATTCACCTTATAAGTTTGTTTAGGCAGGGTTGCAGGTTTAGGGAGGGCCTTCTGTCTGGAGTGAGATTTTCAATTCAAGACAAGTCTGCACACACATGCACACTCATTTACATGTATGTAAGAATGTTATTACCTTGTAAATAGCCTGTAGGGATTGCAAACTACCCCAATGCTTTTGATGTAGCTAAAATGAGGTTTATAATGGAATAACATAGATTTGCTGTAAGATTTCTTGTGTAAGAGTCTGAAAGCGTGAGAGTCTGAAAGCGTGAGTGCCAAGCCAGATGTGTGACAGTTGGTGAACCTGGATTATGCCTCAATTTCCTTGATTATGGTTACATTTGTGTTTGCTTAGGCATCTTGCACAGAAAATAATGTTTAAGATAAACCATAAGAAACCTCCCCATTACAGTACACTGTTCATTATTTTTGAATCTCACTAGGTGCCATGCTGTATAATTTGCAGTATTTGCAGACCATGTATAGTTCAGCCTCTCTAGGAATCTGCTATTTCATGCTGTCACTTTAGCTGAGTGCTCTAACCCGTGTTTAGGAAGCCACTGGAAGTGTCCCAAAGCCAGACTATATCTGGATCCCTTCACAATTACATGACCTAAAAACAAGCCTTTAATAAACTCGTCCCCCCCACCCCCCCAAGGCAGGCAGCCTGCACTAAAATCTGCTAGGCATCAGAACAGTCTGCCAGCCAATGAGAGCTCAGCGGACTGGCATCAGAGAGGTAGGGGCCACGGATAAATAAATAAATAAATACACCACACGTCCCTGTCCAGGTCTCTGCCTGCAGGTGAACTGGAAACAGCCCTTTGTCTGTGTTATGGTATGCCCCCCCCCTCTTGGGGGCTTCTTAAGAAGGCTTAAGAAGCTCTTAGTGAATTCAACAAATAAGGACAACACTGGTGTCCAGGCGCATCTCGCATTACTCAAAGCAATCCACGGGCACCTTATATGTAAACACCGTCCACTGAGGATACTAATGGGCAATGAGGAGAATGTGGCATCTGTCGGCCCGGTTCTCCATTACAGTTCTGTTCTGGATTGTTTTGAACATCGATCTTAAATAATAACAACATAGCAACGATCCATCCTTCCACCTTCTAAAATCACATATCCTATATAAGGTCAAAGTGCATTTGTAGCCTATTCTAGGAAGCAAAGGGTGTGAGACAAGAGGCCACCTGGATAGGAGGGCAGTCTGGTGCCAGGTATCCACTCACCATCATGCACTCTGGGCAATACAGAGTCTCCAGCTCTCCTAGCTGCATGTTTTTGGACTCAAAGGGCAAAGCTACAGTACTAGACTAAGACTAAGACTAAGACTAAAACTTATGTTGACCAAAAGGTCATTTAGATGCTACATCTGTCACAGGAACCTGGTTACCGCCTCTCATTAAGCTGTAGGACTTGGTCACACCAGCAGTTAGTCGTAGGTCTCCAGGGAGAATCTGTGGCCAAGTTGTGCAGTCGTGTCATCTCGAGGTCTTCATCTGCCCATTTCCAGGCACATACAGGTACCTCCAGACAGCGTAATAGTGAGCGCCGGCTCCCAGCACCACGAACAGGTGCCAGATGGCATGCGCGAACGGGACGAGCCCGTCGCTCTTGAAGAACACGATACCCATGCAGTAGGCCACGCCCCCCAGGAGCAGCTCAAAGACGCCACCCCTGTCAGTCTGCAACAATAGAGTGAGTCTTGTTATTTCTCACAATCCTCATCTCTGACTCCTTCATTTCCACATTTTACTTGTTTTTTGGGTAGTAATGATGTGTGTAGGGAACCATTCTTAAGGAGAAAATACTTACCATACCTTGATAATACTTGTCATAAGGAAATGATAAATAGATAATACATTAATAAATAGATAGTTTTATCTAATCTATTTGCCATTCTGTATTCTGTTCATGCCCATATATTAGGAAACTCATTGTTGCATTATTTTTTAATGTTGTGATATTTATTCTACTCTACTGTCTTTTTTAACACTTTTACTATGTGTGATCCTTGCAGTAAGAGACTCTATTACCTCATTTCATTGTGTATATTTACTATGACAATAAAGATGACTTTGAGCTTGAAGTATAATGAATTGATCACCTCGTAGTAGAATAAATAGAGGATCAATGTCAAGATGTCACAACCACCAGGGCCACCAAATCACCCTGGTGAAGTCAGTAATTTATCCTCATTCATTTTATTAAATTATCTTCATAGTTGAGTGCCATTCAGCAAGTGCCCATTACAGACAACAGAGTTTCAGAACTATTTCCTGCGGATGTGAAAGTAAAGAAGTCTGGTACCCCTATGAAGTAAAGCAGTTGAAGGTTGCTGGGATTGCCTTCTAGACTCTAGGCCTTGTGGGATTGCTGTCTAGACTCTAGGCCTTGTGGGATTGCTGTCCAGGCCCTAGGCCATGTGGGATTTCTGTCAATGCCCTAGGCCATGTGGGATTGCTGTCAATGCCCTAGGCCATGTGGGATTGCGGTCAATGCCATAGGCCTTGTGGGATTTCTGTCAATGCCTTAGGCCATGTGCGATTGCTGTCAATGCCCTAGGCCTTGTGGGATTGCTGTCAATGCCCTAGGCCTTGTGGGATTGCTGTCAATGCCATAGGCCTTGTGGGATTGCTGTCAGTGCCATAGGCCTTGTGGGATTGCTGTCAATGCCATAGGCTGTGTGGGATTGTTGTCAAAGCCCTAGGCCTTGTGGGATTGCTGTCAATGCCATAGGCCTTGTGGGATTGTTGTCAAAGCCCTAGGCCTTGTGGGATTGCTGTCAGTGCCTTAGGTCTTCTCCACTGTGAATGTGACTATGTACTGCAAATATCTGTTGCACAGCTAGTTTTGTGAGCTTCAGATAAGAGACCAACCTATCCTGGTGTGCTTGCATGACCTTGGGTCAGTCTCTCGGCTGGGAGGCCAAAGCAACCCCTAGTTGGTGTAGATCAGAATATCGAATGTTAGAGTGACTCATGCTTTGCTGGATTAGAGAACACGCGTAGATATGTGTAGATATAATATATCTATACTTAGTGGTAATGAATAATATAACAGAATCAGTGTCGAGTAAGACCACATAGTCCATATAGTCTTAAAACTGACAAAGAAATGCATCGTATAACATTATATCCTGTAAGAAAATGTTGTTGTACCCTGAGTAAGTGTTTATAGGCTGTCAGAAATAATGAACACAGTAGAAGTCTTTGCACAAGATAAGGGTGAATGGGGGGTGAGTGGCCTTGGACGATTGCAGGCCAGAGATGAGCTAACAGGAAGCCATAAAGAACATCTGGTGATCTTGTGCAGGGTCGTCACATGCAGAAAAGGTACAAAAATGTGTGCTGATTTGTAAGTTGGGGCCTTTCTCCTTTACATGCAGGAATCCCTGTTCAAACAAAAGCTATAAACAGGAAACTTCTCCTACCCTAAGGTGTCTACATTTTATTTATGTCCATCTGAAACTCCCACATTTCCCTGTCAGTTACCGTTAAAATGTGCCACTAAAGAAAAATTAACTTACCATTGACAGGATCACCAAGGCAGGACAGACCCCCATAACTGTGTAACATAGCAACTCTATAATCTTGAACCTATGGGATGACAGACATATCAATAATGTGCTGATTTAATACTTCCCCTCACCCCATCTGGATTCCACCCTTGTGACCTTTGTCGGCCAATCAGGACGCCTGTCACAAAATTGAATCGCTTTGCCTGCAAACCGAATCTCTGATTCAGGAACAAAATACCGATGTTGGCGTGTGGGAGCAGTGGGGCCCTCGTGGGTCATTCTCGGCCACGTACCTCTCATGGAAGAAGAAGACGTAGGCCGTGCCGATGCACGCCATGACCCATATGACCCAGCGCATGTGGCAGCCCCAAGGACCCAGGTCTCTCAGGTTCAGCCTGTGGGAGCGAATAGGAGGCCCCGTTACATTCAGTCCAAACGCTCATCATTTCTGCCCGTCTTTGTGTTAAAACGAAAATGAAAGCCAAAAGATCCACCACCTATCCAGTACAGGGTCATGGTGAGCCAGAAGCGTCCAGGTAAATTATTTGATATTTAATATTTTAATCTGCCTTGCGCCGTAGCCTCTGGGATAGACTCCAGATCCCATCGACCCTGAACAGGACAAGCAGTTACACATGACAGATGGACGGTTGTGGTTAATGTTTCCTTTATTACTTCTAACACTAAATTGAGCCATTACAGAGGCAGGCAATTCATTCTGTAAATATTACACACTTAGCGTGATAGCTCACGTATTTTGTTGTACATGTCCTTTCATTAGGCAGCTGGGAGGTGTGTAAATGTAGGAAGAGTTTGTGCGATACGGGCGATGACAGCAGCAGAGGGACACCGTATCTGTGACTCGTGCTGACTTCCTACAGTACGGCGCCACTGGGAATTCCGGGATCGCAGCCTGTCCATATATACACACATCAGCCTGCCACCTCCAGGAAGGTCACCCTGGCAGAACACGATGCTCCACAAACCAGGAACATCTAACGAGTGACTGATGCTGCTGTATGTGTGACGAGTCCAGCTGGGCTTTCGAGGACCGGGGGGAGCTAAATCAGGAGGCCGTTTTGGGGGGTGTCAGTGTTTTGGGGATGGACTCGCTGACCCACCTGTGTGGGGCCGTACGGTATCCGTTTGGTGCAGTGGCCCAACCCCATCGCAGGCCTGTTGCCATGGGAACCACCAAACCCCATCACAGGCGTGTTGCCATGGTAACCACCAAACCCCATCACAGGCGTGTTGCCATGGGAACCACCAAAGGGCAGTTTACATATTTACACAGCATGACCGGCTCTGTGTGTGTGAAGGGTGCATGTTCTCCTCCAGAAAATCAACTATATACCCCCTCTGGCTGCTCTGGCCTTCTGACACACCAACAAAAGCCTGCGATCAGGCTAATTGGTGTCTTTAAATTACCCTTAGTGTGCAAGTGTGTGCCCTGCCATGGACTGGCGCCCCATCCAAGGTGACCCCTGCCTCATATTTCCCCCTCCCTCCCCTCTCTATGTCTTTGGTTACACATGTATTGTAATGTGTGATTGTACGTGTGATTATTTGAGCTTCGCCACCAGCATTTCATTGGACGGCTGCGATGGGGGTGAAGCAGGAGAATTTCCACACAGGGGTTAAAAAAGCAGCACGATTCTATACCAAGGACCTGGACTGCAGGCTGAACATGTGGCTGGAAGTTAAAGACATGGAGGTAGATGAGCTGCTGATTTAGTGCGTCAGCACCCATTTTAACCCTCACGAGAAACACATGTATTAAAGTGTTTCATATTTTCATTTTCCTAGATGTGAAGGGTTTGTATTAGTTATCTTTTGTTTTGCAAAAACCGGGGAGTCCATTATGTATTCTACTTCACTCTCAGTAGGGGGCAGTAGTGATAATGGGGGAGATAAAGCAGAGGGGTGATTTGAACGGAAAATCGCTTGGACAGAAAAGAGGGCGGAAATGCAGACAGCTTGGGGCATCCTGAGGCCGGTGCTGTCGGGTCAGGGTGCATTTACGGTTACGACTCACCAGGGGGCGTAGGAAGCTGCGATGAAGAAGTAGATCACCATCCTGTCGCACATGTGCAGACAGTGCTCCACAGTCCTGTCACATAAAAGGGGGTGGGCTCAGACCAAAACTCTCCCTGCAGGGGGATGTGCCCCCACAACCACCATGTGTGAACAGCAAACTGACGCCATGGAGCCATAGAACCTGCAGAATTCCTGCACGTTACTCTGCCAAAAAAAAAGAGCCTTAACTTACTGTATTTAATCAAATAATAATCGTTCAGAATAACAGAAAGAGCTGTATGTAGGCATGACGTATCAAATAAACGTAAACCTAGTCACTGAATTTTTTTTTTTTTCCCAGCATGCATCAGCTCTTCTGGCATGTCAGAACAGTTTGGGATCTGGGGGCAGGTTCAGCAGAAGGTAGGAGAAATAAAATGCGATGCGGCAAGTCCAGGCGAGTCACTGTTACCATCGGAGGGGCAAGCGATCTGTTTAAAAGGATGGCATTGGGCTGTCTGTGGTGCAGGCAGTGGCCAGGCCAGCTGCTCTACACGGAGCGGAGCGTGCATCAGTGAAGGAGGGTTACAGCCTGAAATCTGCCTGAAGAGAGACGGACCTGCCAACTGTCAGCATGCAGCCATGTGCGCTACTATAGCGAAAAGCAGAAAAGCACTGCGGTACAAACAAAGAATATCAAAAGTGTACACAGCCCTGTTAAAATGCCAGGTTTTTGTTTGTTTGTTTGTTTTGTTTTGTTATGTAATAAGACCATGATGAATCATTTCAAAACTTTTCCCACCTATAATGTGACCTATAACCTGTACAATTTAATTGACAGACGAACAAACAAAAAATAAAAAGTGTACAATAAAACGGTAGCATAAGTGTGCACATCCGTAAACTACTACTTTGTTGAAGCACCTTTTGATTTAATTACAGCATTCAGTCTTTCTGGGTAGGAGTCCTTCAGCATGCTACATCTTGACTTGACAATATTTGCCCACTCTTCCTTGCAAAGTGTCTTTCAAAATCTGTCAGATGGCAAAGGTATCTCATGTGTACAGCCCTCTTCAGTCTCCTCACAGACTTTCAGTTGGATTTAGGTCTGGGCTCTGGGTGGGACATTCTAAAACTTAAAATTTCTGCTCAAGCCATTCTTTTGTTGATTTGGATGTATTCTTGGTCAAGCTGAAAGGTGAATCCCTCTTCATCTTCAAATTCTCTTTTTAAGCAACTTGCACAATCTACAAAAGAGCAGTTCAGGATGCATTTCACTACGTGTTGTACTTTGTTTAACTATGTATGTGACAATTAAAGAATCTTGAATCTTAAGGTTAATTTTGAAATGATTCACCGTGATCTCATTTTTTACATCACAAAACCTGGCATTTTTAACAAGTGTGTGTACACTTTATGTCCACTGTAGGGGCTGCAGTCGCTTTGTGCTACAAATACCTGCAAAATCCCATCGGGGAGTTTTTCCACATTAAAATGATCCCAAGAAATTAAGAGATCAAAGTACTGCCATTTACCATGATTCAGAAGCTCTTGAGAGCTTTTCTGCCTTTCAAATGCAGCACCATTACAACTTAAGGGGTTTTTCAGAAGCGGAAATGAAATATTAACATCTCTGTAGTTTCCTATCCAATGCATGAAAATAATACAACCAGCAGCCTTCATTTAATTCATCAGTATAAAGTGAGTTTGTTTTTGCCCCATTTAAAAACGTAAACCATCTAATGCCGGTCGGCTTCTCAGCACAGTCCCCCGTTTCATCCAGGGAGTCGGCAACGTGGGCATCTGTGTGAGGCCCCCCCGCCCACTTAGCGGACAGCACTGAACAGTTCACTGAGAATTTGATGCTCACAGGACCGGCCCAATAATGGAGGACACGCCTTTGTACGAGCAGGTTACTGCCATGCTTGCCATCTGTGGGGAGCGGTTACCCTCAATACCAGTAAAGGAGGAGGGAAAGAGATACCCACAATCCTCTGGGACTGCAAGGGATTTTACATAGTATCCAAAAACAGGGTATAATTGTGAATATGCTGACCAACCCTGGAGTATGAATGGAGGCCCTAGATTCCTCTTATGTGGGATAAGAATGGACATGCAAGCAAATATTTTGGATTACTTCTACTGTCCAGCAGAATATTGTGGAAAAAATGTCTCTGAACTTTCCAGAAGGTCACTCACATGGCCTCACATTGCTCTACTTTAAAAATGTTTACCAAACAGTAAACATCCGCCCAGCAGCAGGAAGGCGCACGAGTGCTTATCCTGGTTAAACTTCCAACGTGCCACTGTGCCCAGCTCAGGAATGGCTGCAACTTAAGTGCATTGTGATGCTCTGTCTATAGGGACAGATGCCAGGAAGAGGCTGAGTGTGTCTTCTCATGGCAAATCACGACACATTTAGGTCTGGGCGTCTGCCGGGGCGAGTAAGGGCGCACCGGGCCGAACCCCAGATACTCATGGCAGCGGTGGTGTGACGTGGGAGCGAGGCCTGGCAGACGTGGTGCTGCTGGGGGGCAGACCTTCCACGCCTGCAGGACACCTACCGGAAGTGGCTCATCTTCCAGGAGATGGTGTGGAACACGGTGGACACGGTGAAGAGGCCTGACAGCCCCAGGCCATAGATCCACGCGGTAACTGTCTCCCATTGGTTGTCGGAGAGGAAGTGCAAGAGGGAGCTGCCAAGGATGCTGGGAAGGATCCAGAGCTGCGTAACAGCGGGGCGGGGGAGGAGATTAAGCGTTAACCTAAACTGTATATGAACTGTACATGAAGCTGCCTGAACCTGTGGTAACCTGAGCAGTGCACTGCACTCTCCCTGAGCATCCCTCTAAAGTGCCACCCACGCCTCACTCCGCCAAGCTGCCCGGCGTCGCCCAGAGGCAAAACCATGGCATCTGGCCAGACAGGAGGACTCAAGCTGTCCTCCCACATCCAGCAAAGGCATCCCAGCACTGGGGCAAGGGTCTCCAATCCATCTCTTCTGGAAGAACTGCAGACGGGTGTCTATGTATGATTATTAATATGCATACTTCACTGTACATGTGTTCTCGCATGTGTGTTTAACGTCATCTTCCATTGCCGAAGACCAATTCCAATACTAAGAATAGAAGTACAGAGGATGGTACAAGAAAAACCCAGATGTCATTACTGTCCTGCCCCAAATATCAAGGATACGTCAGGTGTATCCTCACTAACGAGAACAATCCCATGATTCATTGCGTCCTAAGTTTGTTCTCGACAGGCAAATTAGCAAGACCACTCTTGCTAAGAACACAAGTAGGATCTCTGCTTCCTTGCTATTGAGAAATTGATCATCTACTAGTCATGCTTCAAGTCACCTTTTGTGCGACCCCTGCCCCACCTCTGTTCTGGGAATGACGTTCAGGGGATGCAGAGGGAGGAGCAGTGACAGCTGGGCAGCTGCGTGTGCCTTCCTGAAGAGGGCTAACGCATCCCGAGAAGGGAGCGAAAGTCCTGTCCAACGCACTGAGCACAGAAGCGCTGAGAGAAGTGGCTGTGATTCTATTTCAGTAATAAAACAAATAGACAGACGTGAGATAGAATTCCTAACCCCTTGCTGCTCTGCCGGTTCCCCCACCACCAATCACCTGCACACCAACCCTCTCACCC
>JAODLC010000049.1:7329296-7344098 GCA_026781145.1 Hippopotamyrus pictus
ACACATCGACCCCCCCCCCCCCCAGAGCCTCTACAATGGAAAAATGTACATCAGCTGGAAAGGCTGTTTTTCTTGATGGGCGTCTCTGTGCCAGAAGGAGAGATGCAGATCAGTCTTTGTTTCTGATGCGATTTTACCTGTCAGTGACACAGTGAAATGTTTTGATGCGTTCCCATTGGATGTACTCACAGTGTTTTGTAGTTCTGGGAGACTGAATTCCCAGACAACGAAAACAATAGGCAGAAACTTACACTATATGTTATAGAAGCTCTTACATGTGTTATTCTCTTATGCATATATGGAGGTAGAGTGTGGGTCAGCATGGTGCTTTCAGCAGATAAAATCCCAGCATTGACTTCACCGTTGGTCCACTGAGCAGGGCTCTTATCCCCCAGTTGGTGCAGGGATTGTCAAATCTTGCTTTCTCAAAAAAAAGATAAAAAAAATAATCATAAATGATAAATAAATGAAATGTAAATGTATGGAGGTTATGCATCTGTCACAATGACTCACTTGTTTATATCTTGCATGGACGTAGCTCTCTGGAAGTTTGATATAAAAAGTTTAACATTTTGGAACCTGGGAATGAACAGCTTCAGTCTCACTGCCCCAATGGTAACGGCTGATTAACAACGTGGTGAACATGTCTAGGTGCTTCTGCAACTGACAGCAGCACACATTAGCCCCCGACCCCCTACTCTACTGACTGTTTGTGGCCAACAAGTTGTTCCCAAACCCCAGAGGCCCCATGCAGATCCGTGGTTTGTGGGGTGGTAAACACCTAAGCTGCAGCAGCTTATATACAGTTGCTGCTCGCTTTACAATAGTTCAGCTTTACAATGGTGAAATTGCGATGTACATTCATTAATCAAATTAAAATTTTGATCCATTCCCAGGTTAGTGATATGCTGTACAATACTTTCTCCAGATGCTGGGCAGTGTCCACAATTTCAGTCTCTGTAGCAATCATGAGGGTAAACATCTCATACAGAGTTTCACGGTGCATCAGACAGTGTTTTTTTCCGGAATTATCCAAATAATGTCAAGGTGGGAAGTAGGAACCATCCACAGCATGGCTTGGAAAACAGAAAGGGATTTAATTGAAAACTGGGCAAAATACACTAGAAACCAAAGGGACCATGAGGGGTCAAAAAAGGGCAGCAATGTGGACCATGGACCAACAAGGGTTAGAACTAACATAAAAGGACCATTAGCACATGAATGAGACATGAAGAACACCTACAGCATCCACAATGACCAACAAAGGAACAGTGCAGGGACAGATATATATATACAGTGTTTACGGGGGCTGAAAGAGGGACAGGCGTGGACTATTAACAATTATAAAGCACTAAAGAGGCTTTCAGACTCAACGTTGCGCTATGCTGTGAAACCCATTATTGTCTGTCAGAATCAGAATAGAGTTTATTGGCAAGTACGTTCACACATACAAGGAATTTGCTTTGGTGGTTGGTGCCAGACATTAGGAGATAAAGGTGGGCATATATGCCATTGCAGATGAATATCCAGAATGAAGTGGAGAACATTGTTTTTTCTGTGCAAACAGGATCCTTCTCCGTGGCTCGTTTTCCTGCCTTCTGATGCCAGTCTTCTTCATTCAGGTACCTTCATCCAAAGTGGCACCTGTAGCAGATCATTTTGCAGAATAAGCCATTTATAAAGCCAGCGGCTGACTCACGCCATCCGGCTGGTGCGTAAAGAGCGCTTCCTCCATCTGTAACATGAACGGACAGCGTTTTGGCTCCACAACTAATCCACTAATTACTAACCCACCTGTTTGCTACAATATCGTTCAAGTACTGGCACAGAATATGAGGAAAAAGTCCATGTAGAATAATCTGGCCGATTGATGTATTGTGGATACTTCCACCAGCTTTCCAGGTGCCGCTAACATCCTCTGAGTGCCTGGAGCTGAGGCTCTAACTAATGTTCAGAAGGTCTCGCTCGGCTATGTTCAGCTGGTGCTCAGGGGCTAACGGCTGTCTAGACTGATGGCTCATTAGTGGCTGAAATGGAACCACTGCTTTGGCTCCCCAAGGTACTGTGTCTCCTCCCCTCCCCTTTGATCCCACTCCTCCACCTAAGAACCGGGAGCTCAGCAGAAATAAAATGGGACAGAAGCGCATTCATGTGAGTCTCTCGTCGGGGTCGATCCCTCCCGCCCCAACTCTGCCTGCCCCGGCGCCTCCGTCTGTCTGCTCTTGATAAGACGCGATGAGGTGAATTAAAATGGGTGCAGGTTGCCGGCGGCCCTACAGGGGGCAGACGGGGTCAGGCCCAGGGGGCAGGCTGCTGCTTGGGCCCCTCGTCTGCTTATTGCTGCCGATGTTCCTATTGAAGTCTGTGGTATCTCAGGGCACGGAGAGGTGAGTGTATTTGCACAAACCAGAAACGAAACATTAAATAAATTAAAAATATCTTATTTATTTACCTATACGAGCAGGAAGGAGACCCATTCATCACACCGCCGAGCCAACCTGCCCCTCCTGCCCGACTCCCGATGAGCCGTGATTTATTAGACAGTCGGCAGCACGAAAAGCCTCTGAATGATTAACGACAGGCGTCCTTAGCGAGGCTCTGTATCATTAAAGGGGCAGCCGGTCTGTCGCTCTGAGCTCAGTAACCGTCTCAGAGCTGGTTTGGTCACGTGAGTAACCATCGCATTAAACATGCTGCTTGTCTCTCTCTCTCTCTCTCTCTCTCTCTCGCTCTTTCTCTCCCCAGCCAAAGGCTCAAAAGCCAGCTCTGCCATATCCTGGTTATTATTTTCATTTCCCAAGTTGGTTATTGTGGTTTTCCGGCGCTTTTACTGTAACTTACACATTTTCATCACCCAGTGTGGCATTGGTGTGTGGTTCAGTGGGTTTGGACACTGCAGCGGTGACCAGATGGTCATCGGTTTAAATCGCACGTCGGGCAGAGTGTTTTCAAGACCCTTACTTGCTGTCTGATCCAGCTCTTTCAATTATATGTTGCTCTGGATAAAAGCATCTGCTAAATAATAAAAGGCAAAATGATAGTGTTGAATAAGGATGTTTGGTAGTTACTGAACCGGGCATGATGAGGGTGAGAGCTGCTGGCGTTCTCTCTGCGTTGGACATGTGGTCACTTCCCATGCAGACCTCCAGTATGGGCTCTCTGGGCACTTGGAGGCAGGTTCAGCTTGGGAGAGTGACCCCCCCCCTCAGAGCCAAAGCCCTCTTCAGTGGATGCTTATTCAACCAACCAACAGGAGGCTCTCACACCCACCGCTTCACTACATCAGCTGGCTGCTTAAGTGGCGCAAGCAGCTTTTTCAAGTGCTGTGTCTTGGCTGAAGCCCAGTATTCCGAGGATAAGGACATTGTTTGGGACTCTTACATGCCCTTCTGATTAGATGGAGGATTGGAGCATAGCCAAAGTGGCCAGACAAAGCCGGGCTGAAAGAGGGGGGCTGTAGGACCTTGAGGAAGCGAGACAACCCCATGTGATGTCTCGACTGCCCAGGGATATGAGTTATGCTTTTCCCATATGTCTGGCTAAAGTCATATCACTATGCAGATATAATCAAATATAACAACATAATATAATAATTCTTTAATGCTAGCATGCCCAGTGGGCTGGGCAGAGGGTCCATCTTGGACCCCCAGAGGATTTTCATTCTTTCCCTTTTCCCTCTTCCATGCACCATTTTGTATAAATGATGTAGTGATGGATCCCTACACACTCCTGTTAAATGACTGTGTTGTGAAAGGTACTATACAAAAATAAATTGAACCGTCGAAAAAACTTTATAACCTCACCGCCTCAAGGTTGCAGGTTCAAATCCCACCTGCATTCTATGTGTGTGGTGTTGGTTTCCTCTTGCAGTCCAGAAATGCGGGGTCTAAATTATACACACTGTGTGACTATGTGTGTGACTGTGAGTTCACATCCCCTGGGACGGGATGGTATCCCATTCTGGCTGATCCGAGTCACAAGTCCCTTGATTCCTGGGATAAGCTCCAGGCTGTATTGGACAAGTGTTTATATAAGATAGATAGTCCTATTGTATATGTGTATGTTTAAATTTAAAATGTATTTTTCCGGCTGTTTTTGATGAATAATTCTCCCTATCAATGAAATGCTCAAATCACTTCAAAGAACAACTCCCACTAGTCTGGCTGACCTTCTGCTTTCATCTTTTTAAATATAAAAATGTAACACATTGGTTTCATTACAGGTGTTGTGAGACTGAAAGCCCACGAGGTCCAGCATGTCCTAGAAATGAAACACTAGCTGAACAACCTGTCCTGCTGGGCTGGAGGTCACTGGTACTGACCTCTTGTCGAATCAAGGCCAATGACGGGTCAGTGGGCATCAACATTTTAACAGCAACCTGGTTGACAGTACCCTGAAACAAGGTAGCAGGACGAGGACGCAATGAATAATAAACACATATGCCATAGCAGCTTTTACCGAAATGCCGGAAAGTTCCAGAACCACCAAGGGGCTGATTGAAGCTCATTAATCAAAGTTCTCATCGCTATGAGCGAATCACCCTCTTTCAGCGTGGTCACAGGCCAGCGTAAAACATCTGTTATGCACTGCTGAAGGTTCATTTGCGATTTTTGCTTTTTAAACTTTCAGCTGCATGTGCCAGAAGTTACACCTACCCTCAGAAATTCGGATAATAACCTTTATAAACTTCATCTCATCAGCCAACACAATTAGTGATCACTAATGAATTATGGAGTAATAAGGGCTCAAGTAATGATACAGGGAGTTAACAGTCAGTAAGGGTTCATCAATTGGTCACATTACACATGTAAAAATTTAACATGAGAAACTGATAAAGGAGTTTGTTGACACAACACACTATCTGAGGAGTGCTACGGTGGGGCATGGTGAGGGACTGTCAAGGTCTGCACCCGTCTCTCCGAGTCTTTCGTGTCTTCTCCCCATTTGGCCAGCAGGTGTCACTGGCCATCCTGTCCTCCCCATTGTCAGTCCTTAGTGCGTTCCCTGACGGCTGCATAGCTCAATGAACTGAGCATGTGGTGACCTATGATCCCCTCGGTTGTTTATTTAAATCCTGCCTCCTTTGTTTTTGTATTTTGTTCCCTAGTGTTTCATTTATCATTTTCTAGTTCCTGTGAGTTTATTGTTTGTTTTCTGTTTTGGTTTTTTATTTGTGCCTTGGTCGTGTTTTACCTGTCTTTGTTATTCCCCAGTGTTAGATTCCGTTTCCTTGTTTCTCTGTCAGTTTCTTAGGTTCCCTGTTTGATCTCCCAGTTCCTTGAGTTAATTATTAGTTTCACCTGTTGCCTATTCTTGTGCCAGCCCTTGTGTGTTCAACCTGATTGCTCATTGTCCTGCACCCTCCTTGATTGGTTAATTGTTTCATGTCAAACTCCTCCTGTGTTTGGTTTAGGTTCTTGCCTTGGTTCACTTCCTCATTGGGTCATTGTATTTTATGTGCATTTTAGAAGGTGTTTTTGTGAATGGTAGAAGTTTCCCTGTGCTGTTTGATTTTTGTACTTTGTTCCCTGCCTGCTGCTTGTTGCCCTGACCTTTTGTAGTTAGTCTTTGTTTTTCCTATTTTGCTTTTTGACCCCTCGTGGTCCATTTGTTTTGTACTGTTCCTAGTGTTTTCTGTTTATGTTAATAAACCCCTGTTGTGTTCCTGGAGCCACCAGTGGATTGTCCACCTTCTTTCCTGCCTGCACCATGCCTCTCCCCCGTGATCAAAATTCCCGAGATCAAGTTCATGACAAGGACAAAGGGACGCTCCGACTAGTGGCTCAAACAAATGAGGGACTTTATTTTAACTCAGAAAAATAATAAACAGGCAACAAAAGGATCCCTGAGGGATCAAAAACAAAGCAGGTAGACAACATAAACTAAGACAAGGAAAGCACAGGAACAGCCATAGCAACACAGCCGCAAACACAGGGCAACAGCTACAAACATAATGACTGCACAGGTAACAAAGGGTAAGACAAGGGACAGGTGTGGGCCAATGACTCTCAAATTAAAGACTAGGGATCATGACAGGTAGATGTACAGTGGTGATCAAAATTAGAGAACAAGAGAAGTTTTTATAATATACAAAGTCACAGCTTATTCAAATACAAAATCATTCTAAAATGAATTGAAGAGATGCAATTTAATCATATTTCTTCACTGAAAGCTATGGTACATCACAAAATAAGTTGTTTAAATTTGAAGTAGGCATGCGGTCAAAATTAGAGAACAACTTGTTATATTTGACCATTTTTTGGATCTAATCTGAAATGTCTTAAAATATCTGGCAACCCCAATCTATTTGGCAACATTGGTAGGCATTTTGCAAGATGGTGGACCTCTCCAAGGTGACCGAAACCCTGTGACATCAGGTTGTTCAGGTGAAGGCTGATGGAGTGACCCTCTTAGCCACTGCAAGAGAAGTTAATTGCTCCAAGAGCTAAATTCTATAATTTTGATCTTATACAATAAAACTAAGTGATTTAAGTCCCGAAAAAGCTGGATTGGCTGCGAGTGACCAGGATAATAGGGAGTCTCTCATGGCTGGAGTTCAACGGCTGGAATTGCTCACCAAATTAATTCTGTCAGGGCAAGAACTTGTCTTGAGAGGGTCTTGTTGTCTGGGACAATATGGACTGAAAAACCACTCTCTGGTGACTAAGTCACTCATCAGCAAGAAGATTGAAAAGGCAAGACTAGCCCTTTGCTCAGGAGCATGTTGTGTGGACAGAGGAAAACTGATCCAAAGTTAATTATTTGTGGCGCGGAAATGAGGAAAAACTCCATCAAAAGTGTGTGAAGAAGTCAGTAAAGTTGGGAGGGGTAAGTGTGGTGGTGTGGTATGTGTTCCCTGCCACAGGAATCAGGCCTCTCATACGGCTACCTGGGAAGGTGAATGCTAATGAGTTTCAGAACCTCCTTCAGCACCATACGGTTCCTTCCCTACGAGCATCACCCGGTCAGCCAGTCATTTTTATCCAAGTTGTGGAAGAAAGTGGAAGACGAGTGGAACAAAATCAAGTCAGAGCAGTGTGAGAAACTGGTTATGTCCTGTGGGCGCTGATGTGCCAGTCAGTGAAATAAAAGGCCTCTGTGCTTCCTATTAATTTCTGAAAGTTGTAACTGTCAGAAAGTTGATGGTTCTTAATAATTAATTTGTAGGTTCTTCTACAAAAAAGTGTTAACCGTTCTCAAATTTTTATCACATCCCTTCTTCAAATTTCTTGTTTAAACTATTTATTTTGTGATGTGGCATTGTCACGTTTGGCTCCGATCGCTCCTCGTGTGTGCCACGCCCCCTCATTACCTCCTGTTGATTTCTGCTTGTTCCCACCTGTGTCCAGTTAATTCCAATCTGTCCTGGGTATATGAGTTCGCGTCTTCCTTAGTTGAATGTCCGTCATTGTAGTGTTGCCTGATGTTGTCTGCCGTGATCCCTTCTATCTCCCAAAATAAACCCCGTTTACCTTGCTCCACGGCTCCCGCCCGCTTCCTGGTTCACTCGCACGCACGGATCGTGACAGATAGCACACATGAAAATAATTGTTCTTATTAAAGAAGCAATAAAACTGGACTTCTTTGGACTAGTTGAGTATCTGGAGCATCAGTATTTGTGGATTGGATTACAAGCTCAAAATGGTCAGAAATTCGTCCATCTGTTCTTGTTCTGAGAAATGAAGGCTATTCCATGCGAGAAATTACCAGAAATCTGAAGATCTTGTACAATGCTGTGTACTACTCCCTTCACAGAGCAGCGCAAACCGGCTCCGACCACAACAGAAAGAGGAGAGAGAGGCCCCGGTGCACGACTGAGCGAGAGGATAAATATATTAGAGTGTGTAGTTAGAGAAACAGACTGCCAACTGGCAGCTTCATTAATCTAAAAAAACTGAGATGGGCAAATGAACACAAAGGAAGATTGGAAAAAAGCGCTATGGATAGATGAATCTAAATTTGAGGTGTTCGGATCACAAAGGAGAATGTTTGTGAGATGCAGATCAAATTAGATGCTGGAGGAGGGCTTGATGACATCTGCCAAGCGTGGTGGAGGCAATGTGATGGTCTGGGGCTGCTTTGGTGATGGTAAACTGGGAGATTTGTACAGGATAAAAGGGATCTTGAAGAAGGAAGGCTATCACTCCATTCTGCAACGTACAAGCCAAACCCTGTGGACGGCACTTATTTGAAGCCAGTTTTGTCCTGCAACAGGACATTAATACAAACACAGCTCCAAACCGGATCTCAGCTCTATTGAGCTTTTATGGGAGCAGCTTCACCGAATTGTACGTAAGAAGTACCCATCAAGCCAATCCAACTTGTGGGAGATGCTTCAGGAGGAAATTTCGCCAGATTTCCTCAACAAACTCACATCTAGAATGCCAAAAGTCTGGAATTGCTGCAGATGGAGGACTCTTTTATGAAAGCAAAGTTTGAAGAATGCAATTATTTTATTTTTTTCTAATTTTGTCAATGACTATTTCCTATTTATTTAGATATATATTTCCTATTCAAACTCATTTCATGTATGTCTTCATGGAAAATAAGGAAATTTCTGTGACCCCATATTTTGAACGGTAGAGTATGTATAAAGTGGAAGATCAGAAATGATCGATCGAGTCGTGTAAAACATTTTTAAATTCACTTGTTCTTTACAGTGTCGCGGGGGTCCAGAGCCTTTTGCCAAAGCTCAGTGTGCAAGACAAGGAGCAACCCAGAATGGAGCGCCAACCCATCTGATTTTAATAAATTACCGTACAATTTCTTTTTCCTCGCACCAGAAGCTGGTCCGCCTGAGCCAAATAAAAAAACCCTCAAATTTCATGGACTTTTGGTCCATATTAAACCGTGAGTTCCTTCTCATTATTTGGCTATCAGAATGAATCGATGACCCAGCATATTTACAGTAACATCACATTACCATGTTTTTATTTTTCATGTAGCGAGTAAATGCATAGATCAGTATCAGCAGTAAAGAAGGATTCTAAAGCAGACGGTCCTTTCGCTTCCCCTTTAAATCACGAGTCATGCACGTATTCGGCACAAGCGCGCTCGGGCGCATTCACGTACGCCCATAGACGCGCATGCGCATGGCACATGCACGGCTCCGCGCGAGCAAAACAACAACAGCCAGGAGGAAGGGGGAGAAGGAGCGTCGGTGAGAGGCTGAGCGTCTACAGCCGGGCCCCCCGCTCCGGATGCTGCGTGTCCCGTGGCCGCTGCGCCTCTGCATGCTGCTGAGCCGATGAACCTGGCCAGTCAGAGCGGGGAGGCTGGCTGCGGCCAGCTCCTCTTTGCCAACTTCAATCAGGACAACACGTAAGGAGCGGAGAGGGGGTGTCGGCGTGTCGGGGACCCGGGGGACAGCATCCCACAGGCCGCGGAGCAGACAGGCTCGCCACGGGCGTGGTTTCTGGTGTGCAACTGCGGCACACCTCCAGCGTTAATAACGGTGTCTCGGTTATCTAGTTCAGCTACCTGTAAAACTGTAAACGACTTCCGGGAGGGTGCGGGGGACTTTCAGATGAATAAAACCGTCAACTGAATAAGATTTGCGGCTTCGACTGTATAAACAGCCTTTTTAGTCCCCGGGTCGGGTCTTGTTGGGGTAGCAGCTGTGTATCCTGGGGGACCCACCCTTGGCAGCCCGTGTGACAGGCACGTTTCAAGCATCAGCGGGCTGTTAATAACTTATTTACTTACTACATGCCGCCGAATTAGATGACACAGGGGTCCGGCATTGGGGATTGTGTCCTGGATCTGTCTCTTTGGTCATCTGCGAAAATTCAGAGCCCTGTTGGTGTAGGACTGTAGGTAACTACACGGGCAATGCAGCATGCCGGCTAGGCCGTGTCGATGGGTGTGGGCAAACAGTCCGGTAAAAAAGGAGAGAAAAGCTGTTAGTGACTCAGATGGACGGATAACGGAGCTGATCACGTGCGAGCGACACATGGACCTGTCCCGCAGGTCGCCTCGAAAATGCCGCACAGGTGGCCATGTGTGACCAACTGTGGCGTGTAACCACACCAGTGCGATGCTAATGTGAGAAAGTCTGTGCCATGCAGCTGCTGTCAAGAACATAAGTCACGAAATGGCACTGATCACCAAGAGGGGGTGGCTTTGTAAACATGCACAAGGTGTGCTTTTAGGGGACAGGTTGAATTATATATAGGCAGTGAGGTCATGCACAAAGCCAGTTGTTACTTGTTGGAAGTCATCTGGCAAATGAATTGTGTTAATCGTGTAAAATAACACAAGATGGAACTGAAGGTGAAGGATTATTCTCTTTTTTTCCCTCTCACAGGTCCTTAGCTGTCGGCACCAAATCTGGATACAAGTTCTTCTCTTTGTCTTCGGTTGACAAGTTAGAACAAATTTATGAATGTAGTAAGTGTCTAATAAAATGGTGCATTTTCTTTATATTAGTGCCAATGAAATAGAAGTAGAATTCACCAAAGAAAAGCACAATGGTGAAATGGAGGTTTTTTATATATATTTATATTTGAATAATGACTGACTAATCTGTAATGGTGTGTTGCAATTGGCCGTAATGTTTTTCAATGGCTTCTTATTGGCTCAAGTTTTTCCACAATTAAGGAGAACTGAAACTGCTACTTGGATCTGCAACTGCACTATATATATACCGTTTAAAATGTAATTGTTAGTATATCTGGCTACATTTATCGAGAGGTTTGTTTGCATGTAAAGCCTGAGGTGACTCTTCCTTTTTTGCGCATTCTTTTTCTCACTAGCTGACACTGAAGATGTCTGCATTGTGGAGAGATTGTTCTCCAGCAGTCTCGTTGCAATCGTCAGCCTTAAAGCTCCACGGAAGCTTAAGGTGTGTCACTTTAAAAAAGGGACCGAGATCTGTAACTACAGCTACTCCAACACTATCCTGGCTGTGAAGCTCAACAGGCAGGTAAACAAAAGCTCTTTCACTTTCTGGTTCTAAAGTTGTTCTGCACTGTGAGCAGAACTTTCCACAGCAGGCCCTCCTCTTATAATTTCTTTTCTCGAACGATGGTGGTGCTCATAATGGACTAACGATAAGCTTGAGTCTTTGTAGCAGGTTCCATCATTTTTGATGTTATGAATGAAGTATTCAGACCTCTTCCACTTCTGAGTATTATTTTTGTTTATGTTTGTCAGAGGCTGATAGTATGTTTGGAAGAATCACTCTACATTCACAATATCAGAGACATGAAAGTACTTCACACTATCCGAGAGACCCCACCTAACCCATCAGGTAATGTATAGGAATGCGGTGGGTAGGGTTATTCGAACTATATGTCTTTCATTTCAAACGTCTTTGATTTGTGGATCTCTTCCTTAGTCTTGAGAGATATAATTTCCCCTTGGGGATTAATACATTTTAAGGGGAACTGTAATGAGTCATAATGGAAATAGATCTTCATTCACCATAGAATAAAATCTCACCAGTTTCTGTTGGTCACTCTGCTGTCCCTCAGCTGGGTATGTTTGCTCTGTTTTCGCAGGCTTGTGTGCCCTCTCCATTAGCAACGACAACTGCTATCTGGCTTACCCTGGAAGCGCATCGATAGGAGAAGTTCAGGTTTTCGACACCATCAATTTGGTGCGTCACACCTCCCATGTAACATGAGTCGCCAGAACAGTACCAGACTCGTTGTGTCTCTGGCTTTTGAGGTTTTAAACTCGCCTCTCCGGCACTTTCTCCTGTTAGCGAGCGGCTAACATGATCCCAGCACACGACAGTCCCTTGGCGGCACTGGCATTTGACACGAGCGGCACCAAACTGGCCACTGCGTCCGAGAAGGTACCTTGACCAGTCTGTTTCTGCTGGCCTTCTTCTTGACTCCACTGCACTTTATTTAAAGCAGATTTTATGTAAGTTGCTTGTTTTTTTATGGAGAAATTTGCATGCGTGCTGATTTGAGAACCCCGTGAAAGACCATCTGTTAGCAGTGCTATGCATATCAGTGTTGGCCCTAAAATAAATTCCTTTGTCCTGAAGTGGTGGGCTTTTATTCTGTCTTAATAAAAAGGAAGGGGACATTCAGTGATGTGCTTTGAAACTGCATACAGTTCCAGTGGCCTGTACTACGAAGCTGGGTTACTGGCTTATCGGGGTAACTTGTCGGATTTAAGGTAGTCTGGGCAAAATGTAAGTGAGCGAATATGAAGTCCATTTAAATGGTGCTACCTTAAATCCAACAAGTTAACCCGATAAGCCAGTTAACCCCGTGAAACTGAGCATCCGATCCATTTTTCCAGGGGACGGTGATCCGCGTGTTCTCCATTCCAGAAGGGCAGAAGCTTTTTGAGTTCAGGAGGGGAATGAAGAGGTGGGCTATGTATGTGTGTATCTGTGAGTGAGAGTCTGTGTATTTATCTGTGTATATTTACCTTTGTCGATTGTTACACTTGCCAAACCATAACCAAAGATGGGGGGGGATGATAGATGCAGAGTAGGGGAGGTGTCTTCGTAATCACATATGAACTTTTGACATAGCTGTCCCTGCTGCATGCGGTCTGTGATACTTATTATGGAGGATAGCCGCCTCAGCTATGAACCATGGCAATGCTGTTACCCGTGACTCTCTTCTAACAGGTGCGTCAGTATCTGCTCACTGGCCTTCAGCATGGAGGGCTTGTTCCTGTCAGCCTCCAGTAATACGGAAACTGTGCACATCTTCAAGCTGGAGACTCTGAGGGAGAGGTACACTGGAGCTGGTTTGTTCGTATTATCCTCTGTGGCTGGAAACCCCGTGTTAGATATTTAAAAACAGCATGCGTAGCTGTAGTAAAACACGGTGATCTCTGAGTGTGAGCTCCAAGGCCTTCATTCAGATATGCGCTTGGCGAGATTGTTAAAGACGCTGGGAAGAACATTCCTCCTTCTTTTTCCACCTTAACATTCCCAGATGTTCTCCAGCAGGATCAGCGACTTGTTCTTTCCTCTGAGGTTTGCTTTGTGTGTTTCTTGTAAGTCTGACAAAGGCAGTTATTTTGGTTCAGTGCTATAAAGAGTTATGTGTGGCATGTGAAGATATGAGTAGAGTTCATGTGGAAATGCCTTGATTTGAAATAGTCCAAGAGAATGTGGTTCTGGTTTGGACCTTAAAAATCTGGAGCAGATCGTAGCAGCTGCACCCATGTTGGGGCTCTGGGGAGGTGACGGCTGTCCCGAATGGACCTCCCTCACCCAGACGTCTCTTCTCAGGCCGCAGGAGGAGCCCACCACCTGGACCGGGTACTTCGGCCGGGCTCTGATGGCGTCCACCAGTTACCTTCCCGCCCAGATGTCGGAGATGTTCAGCCAGGGCAGAGCGTTCGCCACTGTCCGCTTGCCCTTTTCAGGCCACAAGAACATCTGTGCTCTCGCCATGTGAGAATGCACCCATGTGACTCTTAGTTCACTGTGAATTATGGCATTAACTGCAGGTCTAGAATCAGACCATCTCACAGGTCACTGAAACGTGTGTCTCTGTAGTTTCATGTATACACATACAGTACTATGCAAAAGATTGCTTAAACTCTCTTCATGTTTATGGAGAAACAAAGAATTTTTTAACTTTTTTTTGTTGACTTGCATATACTCCTCTGTTGTGCTTTTCCTGCTACGCAGATAACTTTAAGCTTTTTTCCTGACAGCCTTTCACACGGTACCATATACACATACAAACTTGCACATCGACCTCTCTCTTGCTGTATAAAGTTCACACGTACTCTGCTTTCAATGAGCGTGAGCATGCTGTAACTGGACCCTGTATTTCCTCAAGCCCGTAGTTATAAATGCCTGTTCCACGTGTCTCCTGTTGCCCAAGATGTTGTTTTGCAGTCACTGCTTACACCAGCTGAGTTGGGAGTTTTGACTCCTCTCCAGCACTATAAATACTCTGACGTGGGCTTCCCTGCCCACAGCCCCAGGTGCTGCTCTGTTCCCGGATCACCTTGTCCTCTGTCTAGTCTGGCTAAGCCTGTCGCCACGTATTTCAAGTTCAATTCCATTCATGCCTGTTCTCACAGCTGATGTGAGAAGTTAAGTTAAAATGCTCTGTTTTCAGTTTCACCTCTCAAAGTTCTCCCCTCTCATCTCAGAATCCAGAAGATCCCCCGTCTGCTGGTGGCAGCGGCTGACGGTTACCTGTACATGTACAACCTGGACCCTCAGGAGGGCGGGGAGTGTACACTGACCAAGCAGCACAGGTGAGAGGCTTTCTTCTTTGGCTGTGAACACATCCACCCAGGCCCTTTTCACCCAGTGCACCTAGGTTTCCCTGTCCTTTCCTTGACCTCCACTCCATACCTGTCACACAATTATTTGACCAGCAGCAAACCTGATGCAGCTTATTGTGGAGCTAAAATCGGGTTGAATTAGTGACTAGTGGAGGAACGGAGGTTCCATCCGCCAATCCGCCCGTCTGTCTTACTCGATACGAGGCGATGAGGTTGAACAGAACCGCTGTATGACGTTTGTAAGTGAGCTCGAACACTGCCCTTGTTCAGGTTGGATGGCAGCGTGGAACCAGCCAATGAGATCTTGGAACCGACTGCCCACGATCGCCCGCTGGTGGCCCAGGGATACGCCGCGGCCGTGGCCAAAGGTACCACGTAACGAAGCGCCGACCCTCGAGCTCGATGTCCACAGCGGGGCACCTGAGGGAGATGCTCTGCCCTGCTCTGCCCTGCTCTGCCCTGCTCTGCTCTGCCCTGCTCTGCTCTGCTCTGCCCTGCTCTGCCATGCTCTGCTCTGCCCTGCTCAGCTCAGCTCAGCTCAGCCCTGCTCAGCCCTGCTCTGCCCTGCTCTGCCCTGCT
>JAODLC010000049.1:7349505-7383880 GCA_026781145.1 Hippopotamyrus pictus
TTGCACACACTATACTGTCCATACACTATGGTGTGTAGTATGTTTCAGCTTGATTTAAACCACCATTATTTGGCTGTTAATAAACAGACATAATATGAAAATTATGTATCTGTGTCCTGTTACTTATCTTTTGGTATGCATTTCAGAAAAGAAAATGGTTAGGATTCAGGTGTAGTTGCAAATAGTGATTAACTCTGATTAATCCACTGAAAATTCTGATTAATCTGATTAAAAATTTTAATCATTTGACAGCCCTAATTTTTAGTAGTGTACTCTTATGACACCCTGCCAGGGGTTTGCTCTAAGCAACAGCAAAAGATTGGGGGGATTTGTGGTTTTTTTTGGGGGGGGGGGTGGAGGGCTGGGGTCAGGGAGGTCCAAGACTAGGGGGACATAGGTTGTCAGTCCCTGAATGAGGCTTTGGACGGTGAGTGACACCTCAGGCCGGACTCTCACCAGTCATTGTCCTGCTCGAAGTAACAGACGGAGATGAGGCGGGATCCGCTGCCCACGGCGAACTTGTTCTCCTTGGGCGACCAGCGGACGCAGCGGGCGGCTCGGTTGATCCTCAGGATGACCAGCGTGGGCTTCCACACATCGCCCTTGAGCGTCCACACGTAGGCGTTACGGTCCGTACCACAGGTGACGATACGGTTGCTCTCGGGCGCCCAGTCGATGCCTGAGGAAGGTGGGATATGGTTGTAGCAGCAGGTAAAGTTGTCTCTGAGGCTGCCCCCCCCATACTGTCTCACGGCCTGCGGGCTTACCTGTCACCTGTCCATTGTGTTCCCTCAGCACGTGGCTCTTGGACCAGCCAGACCCTTCCTTCTTGTAGATGTGCACCTCGTGGTCATTAGGGCACAATGCGATTTCTTAAAGAAAGATAGAGTTTTGAATTTCCAGGTTAATATTTTATCAGATGAGGATTTTTACAAAATACTACCTTCGTTTGTTTTACTAGTAAACACAAGGTGCAGTACAGTGACATCATCAGTTTGGATTGTCATTTATCTTAGTGACAGATTTATTATACATTATGGGATTCTCAAAAAACTTGCTTCAGGTTTTCAATCCTGAATTTGCAGCCCTCTAAAACCTTGCAGTATCATTACTAATTGTCGAAACAGGATTAGGAAACTAGCTTGTCCTGGAGTGAGCACCATGATGTATTCTGACGGACAGGTTGATCACCATGCAATTTTTTTTACCACGGGAGTTGTATTTAAAAAGATTTTTTTTTTCTCCCAATCAAAACATTTTGCCCCGCAAATGAACGTCTTTAACAAACGCTGCCTTTCATCGAGGGCCGACAGAGACCCTCATGCCAGCGGTCGACAGAAGCCACAAGCCGCCTCTGTCTCATTGTGCAGGCTGGCTTTGGTCTCAGCCAATGAGAAACAGCGCACCATATATGGTAAAACAGGAAGTGGGGCTGGAATTTGCTGCTGTTTCTGTCATCAGCCTGAGCAGCGGCAGAACATTCTGATGTGGGGAGCTCGTTATATATGCTTCTGTTATATATGCTCTTCACATGTTTGGCCCTGTTTACTCCTATGTGCTTCATCATAGTGCAAAGAATCTCTGTGTGTTGGTAACATCCTGGTGAAACAGGCCCCGCCTCATCAAAGGGGGCCTTTGTGCTGTGTTTAGGTTTAGAGGGATGCACTGTAGTGTGAACTGTCTGTCTGGAAATCTGGAATGCAGCCACGATTAAAATGCGAGCGTGGAAGCAGGAAGAGCTGTTGCGGGGGTGACAGTGCGGAACGGTTTGGGCTCTAGTATAAATGAGCATCGTGACAGCCAGGTCTGGGGTGTGCAGTCAGCGTCTGCCCCAGACACACCTGGGAAGCCAAACTGAAACACGCTGAGGCAGAGAGCGAGACATGCTGTGGAGGAATGAAGCCCCAGCACCGTAGAGGCACGTTCTGCCAAAGTGCAGTGAAACAGTAACTTCCTGCCCGCAGGAGGGGGTCGGGCCGTCAGCCAGGGCTGCTACTTATGCAGTTTTCACCTGTGTGCAGCAAGGGAGACCCTGAACAAAGGGCGCTTTTCCAGCAGATACCGCACTTTTGATACTTCAAAACAGCATGGTATGGGGTCACATCAATGGCAAAATTAGTCAGAAATGGCTGTAGTATATCACAGAGCTGGACGACGTGCAATATTAATATCAACATCGCAAGTTATGCACATGCAATTCTCACAGTGCTAGGACCGCGAGTTCCTGAGTTGAGATCAAGCTTTTTATACTGTCTGAACATTTTAGCATTGGGGGGGGGGGGGGGGGGTGTGTTGAGTTTTTACTTTGTCATAATAAACAAAACCTAGCTATCTTTGCAATTTTAATGATTGTTTCTTTTCAAGATTACAATCAGTTTATAGTTTACGTCCGCCGCTTCCGCATCATAATCATTGTCATACTTGCTATTTAAATCACTCCTTGGCGGGTTTGTCAGAATTTCATTTTGCATTACTTTTTTTTTTTTTACTGCATTTATCATGGTTTTCTATTTCTATTCATAACTTCACTTTTTCAAGATGGTGGTTGTACCCTATGTTTCAGAGGCGGTTATTGGTTATTTGCTTATCCAATCATAAGTGAACATGTCTACAGTTCGCACCCCAAACCCCAGCTGGTTTGGTACTTCAGTTCTAGCATTGGTACTGAAGCGGAAATTAATGCAAAAAGGGAAAATACCGATTTTTTAGTATTAAATGTTCAGAACCTGGAGCAGTGGAAAAGGACCCAAAGATGGCAAGCTCTAAGTCCTGTTTTTTTAAAGAAAACAGCCCTCCCCCATCCCACAGAGGGCCCAGCTATACTCACGGGTTCGGTCCTTGTTCCAGGCATGGCAGCTAATTGGTTCCAGTTGGAAACTGTGATACGCCATGGTGAACCACTATGGAAAAAACCGAACACCTCACCTTCAGCACATAAATACGATAAATGCATAAAGTTCTCAAGGCTGGTGTTTGAAGTTTAATCCAGTCTAACAAGAAACCAGCCAGAAGATCTGCATCTCTACTGAATAACCTTTATTCAGAGTTTAAAAAGAAAAAAAAGTTAAAAGTGCTGTTTTAGGATTCAGGAAATCATTTCCAAATTTTGTGTGAGTTTAAGGAGCTTTAAAATGAAAAGTGTTAGGGCAGGGGGGGGGGAAACGGGGGCCTGCGAGCGGTCACTCCGCGAAGGAACGTTTGTTTTCTGCCCTGTTAATTAAACCCAGGCTGGTGAAGAATGCGACGTGTGCAGCTGGTGAAGAATGCGACGTGTGCAGCTGGTGAACGGTGGCGGCACATTGAAGTGTTTGGGGTCTGGAAAGCGCTCCCCGCTACGCACGCTCGCATCAGGGCAGGCAGGCAGCCGTCTGATAACTCCTCGGCCCCCCCCCCCCACAAACAGAGAAGCTTTTGGGAGCATCTCGCTTTATAGCTGATCTCGAATTTCACCTCCCCCCTCCTCACCCCCTCCCGACGGTGGCTGTTTTAACGCTGAAGAATGTTTACGAGTCTGAGAGATGAAGAGTAGAGCGGAGAAGTAACAGGCGGCTCCGTTTGGAGGACAGTTACTCTACGCGGCACTAACACGCGTCCAGGCTCCTCGCTCCAGAAAGCTGCTGGGACGAGGCACACTTACCCACTGCAGGCAGGGAGAAGCTTAGGCTGTGGGGGCGGACGGGACACCGCGGTCCGTGGACTCTGAGCAGTCGACACAAACGGCGGCGCGCCTCTGAATGAAGTGAGGAGGAACCCGTTCCTCTAGAGAAAAGCAGTCGGCAGCAGCTTGCCTGCCACAGAACCCGTTACCACTTCCTGATGGGGGCGGGTGTCAGCCTGCGAGGCAGGCCCACACTCCATCTGCCCCTACCATCTCGACAGGAAGTATGTAACCTTTGGCTGCTGTCAAAGGTCTTCGTGAGCAGCCTCTCCTCTTCTGCCTGAACGTTACGTCCTACACTGGGAGCTGCCACGGTGTGAATACTAATAACCTTTCATGTGAGGGTGAGATCTGCCACTTGACAGCACTCAGCACCTGAATTGAAATGGCAAAGACCTCTCTTAAGACAACTCAGGACAAAACTGTTCAGTGATAAAGGGGTACAGGAAATTTCCAAATGCCTTCTGTTTTTTAAATAAATATGGTGACAGATATTAGAAACCATGGTGCAGGTTCTAGATGACAAGCAGTGTGTGCATTTTGCAGGTTCTGGGTGACAAGCAGTGTGTGAATTTTGCAGGTTCTGGGTGCGCATTTTGCAGGTTCTGGGTGACAGTGTGTGCATTTTGCAGTTTCTGGGTGACAAGCAGTGTGTGCATTTTGCTGGTTCTGGGTGCGCATTTTGCAGGTTCTGGGTGACAAGCAGTGTGTGAATTTTGCAGTTTCTGGGTGACAAGCAGTGCGCGCATTTTGCAGGTTCTGGGTGACTGGGTGACAAGCAGTGCGCGCATTTTGCAGGTTCTACGTGACAAGCAGTTTACGCATTTTGCAGGTTCTGGGTGACAAGCAATATGTGAATTTAATTGGTTCTAGGCAACCAACTGGGTGCACATTCTGTTGGTTCTAGGTATCAAGCTGAATTCTGCAGGTTCTGGTGGACAAAATTCATGCAGTCTGTTTTTGTTGCAGTTCCTAGGAAACCTAGGCATTGCTCAGCTGTCTGAAGCCCTCAAAGGAGGGGCTTTGAGTTCCTGTCCTGGTGACCCGTGGGACAGTTCATTTTTGTCCCAGCCAAGAAGTAACATATGAAGTACTGCAAGGCTCCAACTCTCATACAGGAATATAGCAGGAATCCCTCACGTCCCCCATCTCTAACCTCCATCTTTACTCCTCACAACCAGTCAGTGATTTTTCTACCCACTTTTCTGACTAAACAGCTACACATTCCTACATCATGGCATCACCTACCCTAACATCCCATGAGAACAAGCGTGTGAATGTCAAAGGTTTTTCCAGGGTTTCAAGGAATGGAAAACCACATTTGAGAGTTTAGCCTACCAGTACAAACATGACTATAAAACAAACACACACACACACACACACAAATAATACATGTTTGTATTCATATCTTTGTGGGGACCGTCCATTCATTTCTATGGGAAAAACCTTAATCCCAACAATGACAACCCCTACCAAGCCTCAACATTAACCACATTAACCATTGGTAGCCAATTAAAATATAGGATTTTGGCATTTTTTAGTTTTTTGATTGTGGTCATAGATTTTTAAAAAGTTGAGTTTCCCTTTATTGGGACCAAAAAAATGGTCCCCATGTCAAAATAACAGTTTTTTTGTCACATTGTGGGCCCACACACACATGCACACATAGAGACAGACTACAGCAATATAAGCTTACATCCTTTATTTCTAGCCAACCATTTACAAAAAAAAAAACAGTCTCCTTTTAAGGTAGTGTCCTAAAATGTCCCCCGATTAGCATCATTTAACCATCAAAGTACCAGCTCTGGTACAGAATCAAGAGAATCACAGCTGGAGAAAGTGAGGAAGCCCCCCCCCCCCTCACTGCCCCTCTTTCTCCCATTAGTAAAGAACAGTAGGTCAGTTTCTTTGCGCTCTCGGTGCTTTTTATGGTTACGTTCTTTTTTTTTCTCGCTTTTGGGCCTGAAGCGCTGCCGGAAGTCGCCACGTTGCCGCTGGTAGGCGGGGCCTGGCCGGGTAAACGTGGCCTCCTCTACATGATCAATAGGCCTTGGATGGAAGACTCAAGAGTCTTGGGGTGTAGGAGGAGACACAAAAGGCATGTGAGCACAGGATAGACATCTAGATAGAATATCAGAGACTATGCAACCTGAGAGCCCCAGGACCACAGCATATTTACCAGAGTATTAGCTATAAAAATCATTCAAAGCTATTCAAGGTATAGTAACAGGTCAGAAAAAGTACCACGAATTAAGTATCCACCTTGAAATCCCATATGGTCATTGCTCCATCGATCCCTGTAGTGCAGAATTTACGACAATCTCTTTTGTCCCCTTCATATATAGACACTTGGCTGTGAAATACAGAAGATCGAAACTTAAAACAATATTTTAAGATGTCTAACAGTTTCAGAAAAACAAAATCATTTTGTTTTAAAAATCGCTTCTGCTAATCATTCTCTTAAAAAAAAAAAAAAAGGCTTTCATTTCACAGTTTACTGATAAGCACATTTTGTTGGTTCCGCCGCAATAGTTTGTGTTCCCCACAACGCAATTAGCCAATAATTCCTAAATCTTACTACCTTTTCTTCCGAAAAAGGACTCGACACCTAGTCCATTACAACACATCGTCTAAGCGGGGCTCATCTACAGTAAAACAGGACGTACAGCGTAGGATTTTAGCTGACAGTTCCACTATGGACTCTGAACCCGAGAGTGAAGCATGTCGGTTCTAGACCCACGAGGGCCCCGCGCTTACGTGATGCTGTTTTGGTGCAGCGTCTCCAGCGTGTTGTTGCGCTCCTCGGTGGTGGCCCTCTTGTCCATGTTGCGGAAGCGCTCCATGGCGGAGATGCTGCGCTGCGTGCTCTGCTTGGGGATGTCCAGCTTGGAGACGAAGGTCAGGACCCCGTCGTCGCTGTAGTGGAACAGCATCGGGCAGCAGTCGTGACCCTGAGAGAACAGACGAGACACGTCGGGAGACGGGCGAGCCAGGTCCCGAACGAGGGCCGCGCGCTGAGCATTACCCGTTTTAGCCGAATAATGGTGAATCGGGGGGGGGAGAGGGGAGGAGTGGAGAATTACGGACGCAAGAGAAGCACCACGATAATCACACCACGGCTGCCTGGTAACATACGGAAGGGGACGGAAGCTCCTGTCACTGCAATACTAATAGACCATTTCAATGACAGAGAATAATGAAAAGTTATTCAAATATCCACAGTCCAAAATAGGCACAGAGGAAACAAGATCACAACAGAAAGAGCCAAACAGATAGGAGGACCTGAAGGAGACCATGCAGGTCTCACAGGACAAAGAAATATGAGCCCAAAATGAACCCAATAGGACTGCAGACAGGGGGCACACAAGAAGCTTCGGCGGACCGGTCCTTACCGCGGCAACAACACTGTTCTCCGAGACGAATATCACGCTCAGAAGGGCAAGGAACTCCGTCTTCAGCTGGCATGGCCTGGAAGAACAGATGAAATCACATGAATTAATAAGTAAGCCTGCGAAATGATTTTCACAGCAGTCACTACAAAGTGATAACGTTCGAGAATGTTACTGGTGTGTCAGAGGATGATGACCTCATCTCCCTCTGCCGGCTCCTATTGGCTCGCCGGCACCTTGCATGCTGTGATGTAACGACCACACTCACGTGGAGCCTTTGGTGGGGTCTACCACCGTCACCGTGCTGTCATGGCTGACCCAGGCCAGGCGGCTCCCGCTGGCAGAGAAGCAGACGCTGTGCACCCAGCCCCCACCGCCGGCACCCCCGAATTCAGCCATCATCTGCCCAAAGGGCATCTTGGACCCCCAGGGGGTCGGGGCCGGCTTCTCATCCACTTCCTTGATGTAGGCAGAGAATACCCTGGAGGAGACGCATAGCACCATGAACGTCCTCTGTGTCTGTTATCTTAATATCTTAATTGTTGGCCTTTAAAGTTAATTCAGCTATTTTATCTAGCAGATGCTTTTATGCAAAGCGATATACAACTGAATGCAGGGTCAGCCAGTCCCTGAAGGAACTGGGGATTATGAGCATTGCTCAAGCCCAACTGTGAGATCACTGTGCAGATTCTGGGATTTGAACCAGTGACCTTGTAGTCACAGATACAGCTCTCGATAAACATCTTAAACTTTATTTAAAAAAAAATAATAATAAATAAATCAATCTAAGCTATCCAGCCCGTAACCCATAACCACTGTCCTTCTACTCGCTTTATTAATGTTATTAATATTAATGCTTGCCTCCTGTAACACTGAATATGCTACATGAAACAGGGCATTTATCGTAGACAAGAGCTATGAAGTAAGTTATGAAATAGGTACCTGCATTTGAAGTCACAGGACCCAGCAGCCAGAAGTACGTTGTTGGGATGCCAGTCCAAGCTCAGCACTGTGGACCGGATCGGCTTCTTGATGTGTTTGCTAACCCACCTTCAAAAACACAACTAAGATTTAATCCCGTTACATCTGGGAATTAATCTGAAGTGCTAGCCTAGCTCGCCTTCGTAAAAAGTAATGTTAACCTTATAGATTCGCAGTGTTGGGTAATTACTCAGAAAAGTAATCCATTACAGATATAGGTGGAAAATTCAGGCACATAAAGTAAAAATCCAGACCAGGGTTTTGTCTCACCCAACCAGTTGAGTATAAAGCAGCACAGTCACAGAGTACTCAACTGGTCGGTTGAAACAAAAGTTTGATCTGGATTTGTATTTTCAGGACCTGGACTTTCCACCTCTGTCTGTAATGGATTACCTTTGTGGGTAACTTACCCAACACTGGAGATGCACAATATATTGGTTTACATATTGGAATTGACTGATAATTGGTTAAAAATAAAGATCTTGGCATTGGTCAATCATGTGTCAATCATGGCCGATACTGCTGGCCAATATTTAAACTTTTTCAGTATTAAATATTAGCAGCACCAGACCTAAAGACACAAATGACTAAAATAATGGAGAAGAGTGCACCGGGCAATCAGTCATTTTAGTATAAAGCGAGGGATTTCATCCGCTCATTTGCCATTTATAAGAGGTCTCAAAATATCGGCCCACAATATCTTCATAAATCATTGTTAAATCTGGCCCACAAATCGATCTTTTGTTTTCCACAGGATAATTAAAAGATGTAACATCATTCTGCTAATCTGCATCAGCAAGCTCAGCAAGTTTCACTGCAGGCAAAATCAGGCAGCCCTTCCTCTGCACGTTTACTTCCTGTCTACACATTTACTTCCTGTACAGTTCACTGGCCGGCCTTTAGAAAATGTAATGACAACAATAAAAATTAATGTTCCAAGATTCCACTTTCTTTGTATTGAATTAATAGCGTGTAATTAAGTTATCATAGTAATATTGTGAATTTTTTTCAGTGAAGGTTTGAATTTAGTTAATCAAAATAATCGAATAATCGATTAATCGAATTGAATTGTGACACAAATTTACGAAGATTTCTGAAGCATGGAATTGTTCCCTAAATAACTGAAATCGAATCGAATCGCCTTGCAGCCAGCGATTCCCCTACATGTAATATATAGCATGTAACTGGAACATCTCTCGTGGTTTACCCTCATGTCACCCTGGCTAGACTGAAGCAGAGGGCCAGACCTCGCCGTGACTCCAGAGCCTTACACGGGGACTCACCAGTCGTTCTCAGACTCGAAGTAGCACACGGAGATGAGTCGCGCCCCACTGCCCACGGCGAACTTATTCTCCAGGGGTGACCACTTGACGAAGGTGGCGGCACGGTTGATCCTGAGGATGACCAAGGTGGGCTTCCAGACCCCATCTTTCTGGTTCCACACGTAGGCGTTGCGGTCAGCGCCACAGGTCACGATACGGTCGCTCTTGGGGGCCCAGTCGATGCCTGGGTAGAACCGGCACAGGGCAGAGCACACGTGGGTGTCGGGGACACGGTTCTCTGACCCTCAGAACTTTCCAAGGACCCCGCATTGTTTTATCAATAAAAACAGACAAACCTTTAAGAAATATGACATAAATAATATGAGATTATTCGATGTCAGGATGTCGTTAACGTGAGAGTGGAACAGACCCAGTGGTGGTTCTCCACACAGGGTTCCCACGATCTGGCTGTAAGCTTGCTTCTCGTTTAACCTCTATCCATCCTTACTCCTCCTCCAGGATGGAAGCAGTCTGTCTGGGATCCCCCTCATTATTCCCCTGGCTGCCAGTGATTACAAGGAACCTCACATTCGGTCCCATATAGCAGTGTTTCTCAAACTGGTCCTCCCAGACACCCACAGACCACATTTTTGCTCCCTCCCAGCTCCTGGTGCTTTTCAGCACTAGATGAAAGTCTTACATGTTAATGGCAGGGGTGCCGTAAGGCGAGGGGAAAGTCAGGATGATTCCAAGGGCCCCTGAGTGACAGGGGGCCTAGAAAATTTGGAAAATAACTGTATTGGTCTGGACTGGGGGGCCCAATATGATATGTCTTCATGGGGCCCAAAATCTCTAGCAACGCTCCTGGTTAAGGGGGCAGGAAAAACACTGAACTTCTTGAATACCAGTCTCTGCAGCTCAATCAACCTCTTAAAAATCCTTCACAATGAGTTAACCATCTAATTATAGACCTGTATATAATACCATGTCTGTAATAGCAGGTAGACACAACAAACCTGAAAAGAACAAAAAAGAGAAAGATTCCCTCTAGCCTATTTGAGGTGGCAGCAAAAATGTTTGGACCTGAATGAATTTGACGATGAAGCTTTCATAAAGAGAGCTGATCCTGAAAGGTAAATATAAATTTTTAGCACGTTACTTAATATTTTAACTGAAATACAAGACGGTCTGGTACCTGTGATGTGTCCGTTGTGTTCCTTCAGCTCGTGGGTTTTGATCCACTGGCTTCCATTCTTCTTGTAGATGTGGACTTCGTGATTGTTGGGGCTAATGGCGATTTCTGAGCAGAGACGAAAAACGGCCGGTGAGATGTGCAGCTGAGTGCGGCACAGGCGGCTCGGCAGCCCGGCTTACTTACGGGTTCTGTCGCGGTTCCAGGCGTGACAGGTGATGGGCTCCAAGAGGAACTGATGCAGAGACATTGTGAACAGGACGTTTTTTTCCAGCTGCCTGTGAAAACGTAGAGCAGCATCGAGGTGTAAATCTGAGGTCCGTTTCTTTGCGTGATAAGAAACAGGCATATATAACGTGGATGTGTGTCATACCCCTGTTTTGTAAAGCATATAATCACGTATATAGTTTTATTTCGCCACCTAGCTGACAGAGGAGTAAAAGTTTGCAGCTCCGACTGTAATGTTTTTTATGAGTCAGTCAACACGCTGTCCAGACATGAACTTTTTTAGGTGCCGTACATATCTACAAGACATAGGTGGTGACATTAGACGTCAACATTAGATGGGGGAGTGTTATATTTCAGCGCGATCGAAGGGCAAGGCAACAAGGCTGTGATTTACGCCCCCCCCCCCATAACACCAGCGGACGCGATGATGTTTCTCTATAAGAGCCGCTGTCCGGCAGGAGATCGCGGACGGAGATCGCGGACGGAGATCGGCTCTAAATCACGGCGATCGGATGCCCTTTCGCTCGGTCCCCGCCGGCGGGGGTGGCTCCACAATACTGGCCGACAAAACCGGTCTGGGTGGGGAGGCGTCATCAGCCGAAGTGTTTGCTAGCCGATCGTATGCTGCACGGGATCACTTGTCCGTCAGGCATTCGCATTAAGGTACACGATTTTTTAACCCTGAAAGTAGCCGAAAAATGAGATTAGATGGAGTGCAAGCACACCATAACTCCGGGACGGGAATGGATGAATTGAGGCCGCAGCCATCCCCCATTCCAGTGATATCCAGAACCGGCTTTTCCCGGGACCCAGCAGCAGATCGTACGGGCTACGTCTCGTTTACTTGCCTTAAGCCTTCCGCAATATTCCTGGATCGCCCCCCGTCGGACTTCTGCGGACCTGAATTCGCGGACTCTGGGCAGTCGACACGAATCCACCCCGGTAGGTTTCCTGCTCCGGACTGTCAAGGCATCCAGGAAACGACAAAGAACATGCGTGCCAGGACTAGGGAGGACGCACCCAGTGCGCATGCGTGAAGAGAAGACGCCACCGCCATTCAGAAAAGAGGCGTGTTGGTATCTCACTTGTCTGGATAGTAACAATGTAGCGACTTTGCTATTAAGGCGTCTTTGTGTAAACCTCTGTATGAACGGCCTCCCTCTTGTAACAAAGTGACATTTTATGCTTTCGGTGATTTTTAGGCTTATTTTAATTACACTGCCCCAACCCTTGCACCTTCTCTTCCGTCTACCAACATTTATAAGATGGCATGGGTACGCTGATGCTTTTTGAACTTATTTTATTTTCATTAAAAATGGTTGTCACCGCCTCAGCACCATCAGATGCATCTGTCTGCTTGCACATGCTCCACCTCCAATGGCTGTTTAGAGAAATATTGCTTCCTAACGACCATGATATTAACTTGCTCCCCGCGCGGCATCCCTGTATACACGCCTCCTGCATTCAGAGGAGCCTGACTACCAGAGCCCTTTTAGAAATGGTGATTTTTTTTCAGGGAGTAAGGGAATTGCTAATAAAATGTGGTTCCCTGGGTATATTTTGATATAGGCCTTTTGGCAGGCATTTCTAATTATGTTTGCACAGTAAAGCCTGCAAAATACATGATATTACATATTTAATGATAAATCCCCTGTAATTTCACATCATTGTTCCCAAACTTAGATCTAATGTGATTGCATTTATATTTTTGACTATGGTAGCTACAATTAAGCTGCAAAAGCTCGCCCTCACTGAGTGTCTTAAACAGAAATCTTGGTCTCCTGACAATATCAGGGAACATAAAGACAGAGGCAGTTTCTGAAGCGTTTCTGCTTCGTGTTTATTAGGATGACAGCAAATCCACAGACGGACACACGGCAGATGGATGGCACAATGTTACTCTCTCCGTCAGATATGTGAGACTGGCGCCCCCTGGTGGTCACTTCACATAATGTCGTTAGAGAAGAATCGGGCTTAGGCCTTCAAGGAATAATACTTTTATGCAAGACTAAGTGTAAGACTTGAGTGTTGGAAATTGGCATTTCAGCTTCTTTTCTGCACAGTCACTTCCAGAGAGAGCATATATGGTGAGTATTAACCTGGAACAACAGAAAACAACAGTTTTCATCATTTATACTTTGAGCCACTCAGTCTAAGAAAACATCAATGTGATATTCAAATTCTTGCTATAAAATTTCTCATCATACTGACAATAAATCCCCAGCCAGAAATTGTACATGTACTTCAGCGCTTTGTAGAAATTCTCTGCTTATGTTGTAAAATATTGTGACAAAAATCTGTCAGTGGTTACAGATTAAATAAAGGCACCGTTTGTTTAAAGTTTAACTACCTACTGACATTGTCGTGACATTCATGGACAGATAATACAAAGTGTTTCTGCAAATATGATCCGTCAGTCAGCAGGAAATTATATGACACTGGTGTTTTTAGGAATATGGCAGAAAGTGCAAGAGATACAACAGAACAGTTTTTTTCTAACAGTTGTCACAAGAGAGCAGCCTTCAGCTCTGTACTGTAAATCTGTGGAATTCCTCGAGGGACTGGGTCCGTTCTCTTTGCTGTGCTGAACCCCATCATCAGACCACTCACCCCATGCTAGGAGAGCTTTAATCTTCAGAGGCACCCTTGGAAGAGGACTTGGACACCTGAATGATCTCCACAGAGGTGAAGCCTTTCCCCACTGAGGCACGGTTCCTGGTTCTCAGCTTGTTCAGGGCCATCTCAGCCATGTCTGCTCTCTCCTCCGCGTCGTCGAGGTCATGCACCGTCTTCCTGTACTTGGACAGGCTAGTGTTTGCCTGCTCTTCCTGCAGAGGAGCAATAGCAATCAAAGACCATTTCAGGACTACTGACCTGACGCTCGGCTCGAAGCTTCACAGTTGATAGCTTTTTACTGACCGCGTCTTCGATCTGCCTCTTGTAGGCCTTGAGTTTGCTTTGCAGCCTCTCCACCAGCTCCTGCAAGCGGTGGTTAGTCTTGTGGTCTTCCTCAGTCTGGAAGATCAGTTCCTTGAGGCGTCGCTCATTTTTCCGCAGGTCCTTCACCGTTTCTATGTGGCGCTTCTGCTCTGTGTCCAGCTCTGTCTCTAGCTCCTTGATCTGCTCACGACACCAAGAGGTGTATCAAGCAAATCAACTTCATTTATATGTTTATTAAGGGGATCTTGTCAACTTGTATGTAATGTTGCCAGATGCCTCGAGAAGAAGCAGAGCTCACCTTAGTCTCTAGTTTTTGGATGGTTCGCTTGCCGGCCTTCAGAGCGAGCTCCTCAGCCTCCTCCACCTTGAGCTGCAGGTCTTTGATTGTGATCTCGTTGCTCTTCTTGATCTTCTCCAGGTGTACGCAGTGCTCCTGCTCCTGGCGCAGTTCCTCCGCCATGCGGGTGGCCTGGGAATGATACACGGCCAGCAGTAAGTCAGCAGCGAGGACCTACCAGGTGCCCTCAGAAGGAACCGGGAGAGCCGTGAACGGGACACTTGCATCAGTGATGGCTTTCTTGGCTTTTTCGTCCGCCGTTCGGAACTCGCAGATGAGCTCCTCATTCTCGTTGCTGAGGCGTATCATGTCTGTCTCCATTTTGCGCTTGATGGTGATCAAACTCTGGTTCTGAGGGAGAAATGTAATTGTCTATCCATCAAGAAGGCAAATGGGTCAAATTCATTTGGGTGAGCCACCATAGATTTTATGCTATGACTGAAAATTGCCCAATCAGCAGGCAGGTACAGGACATCACACATTTTGTTCTGATTTCAACTATTCTTTAGCATATTGGTATGTCTTTTTCTGTGTTTGAGTACTTCTATGCAGAGATGTTACCTGAACTTTGAGCTCGTTGTGTCTCTCAGTGACCTCCACCAGCTCCTGCTCGATCAGCTTGCGGGAGCGTTCGGAGGCCTCCAGGCCGCTGCGCACCTCCTCTATCTCCGTCTGCAGCAAGCTGAGGCGGCGCTCCTGCAGGCTGTACTGCTCCCTCAGCTCCTCGTGCTGCCGTGCATCCTCATCCATCTGCACCTGCATGTCCTGTGGGGAAGCAGCCGCATTGTATTCTAGGAGTGCGACAGGGTGGATCCTGCTGGGTTCTGGGTGTGAGATGGATCAGTCTAACGCCATTAGTCTCACTTTGATCTGCTGCTGCAGTCTCTTCAGGGTCTTCACCAGCTCGCTGTTGTTCTTGTTGGCGTGGTCCAGCTGGATCTCCATCTCGTTCAAGTCAGCCTCCATCTTCTTCTTCAGCCGAAGGGCTTCGGCTCGGCCTTTGGCCTCCGCTTCCAGGCTGGCTTGCAGGGACTCCACTGCGCGTTGGTGATTTTTCCTGGTGACAGTCAAGTCAAATAGAGTACGTGGTTTCATTTCAGTAAAACAGGTCAAATTAATGAGACAAATTATAAATACTGTGACATTTTGTCTAGGGATCTTTAAAATATTTCTCTCAAGAATAAACATCATGTGTCTGTAATAAATGTTGATGAATATGTTGAACATGTAATAAATATTGTTGAACAATATATGGTTTAGGATGTATTTTTTTTGCTGTTAAGTTTAACCCAATATAGACATAGGAGCTGTCCTGACCTTGTAATCTCAAATTCCTCCTCCTTCTCGTGAATTCTGCGATCAATGTCAGCCTTGACTTGAGCCAACTCCAGCTGGACGCGAACCACTTTACTCTCCTCGACCTAACAGCACGGTCGAACGCCACAACGGAATTCTCATTAACAGGATGCAGAAGAAACAATCCTCTTAATCTCCAAGATAATAGTCTGCTACTTAAAAATGTGGAGGATCATATGGTGTAAATTAACAGAGAACTATGTGAACAGATAGGTGAAAAAGCAAATCCTCCTTTGTGGGCCATGATATCAAATCAGCTGAAGCCTTTTACCTCCAGCGAAGCCTCGGCCTCCTCCAGGGCCAACTGAAGTTCTTCCTTCTCTACCTCCAGCTTTTTCCTAATCTTCTGTAACTCATGGACATTCTTCCCACCTTCCCCAAGCTGCTCCACAAGATCTTTGATCTCATCTACAAGGCAACTTCAGAGTCACTTCCCTGTGCGTCTACAGATATCAAAAGGCTGATATATTTCCCTTTAATGTCTGGTTTGTCATACCGGTGAGGGTTTTGTTATCCTTCTTCACGGTCTCTAAGTGGTCGAGGGACTCCTCATAAGAGGTCTTGAGTTTGTAGACCTCTGTCATGTAGGAGCGGCACTCTCTCTGAGAGTTCTCCAGCTCCAGCTGCAGCTCCTCGCACTTCTGGCTCCACTCTGCGATCATCTTGTCAAAGGTGCGTTGCTTCTTGTCCAGAGCTGCAGCCGCTGCGTTGGACTGCAGAGGGAACAGTGGCATGTTCCTCTTACTGGACAGATTTCCTTCAGTGGTGTGGACTAGACAAGTTGTGGTAGAATATTGAAACCACTCCTGAAACGTCAGATTACAGTCAGCTGATACGATACCTTCTCCAGGTCGATAGTGAGGTCCTCCACCTCTCCTTGCAGCCTCTGCTTGACCTTCTCCAGGCTGGCTGCTCGGGCCTGTGCTGCTTCTGCTGCCTGCTCAGCCTCCTGGAGCCTGGCCGCCAGTTTACGTCTGCAAAAAGAGTTTAGCCCTTTTCTCGGACATCAATCGACAAGCCTGCAACCAAAGACGACGTCGGCGATGACAAAGGGCTGCAATGCTGGGGTCAACGGCCCAACTTACTTTGTCTCTTCGAGCTCCTCGGTTTTCTGGATGGCGTCCGTCTCATACTTGGTCCTCCAAGTGGTCACCTCAGAGTTGAGTTTGGAGATGAGACGTTGCATCTCGACCTTGCTCTCCTGCTCTTCCTCCAGTTGCTCCTTCATCAAGTCCAGGTCATGTCGTGCATTAGCTAGGCTCACCACTGCTGTGCTTCGAGCCTAGAATGAAGGAACAACGTACTTGGTCAGCTCCTGATAACCCTGCGTAACTTTCAGATTACATTTCTGCTCTGATGACTTTGAGTCATGAAGTTCTATGTCTAGGTGATGTTCATTACCTTGGACTCCTCATCCACCTGCCTCTTGAGCTCATCGGTTTGAGAAAGCAGAGAGCTTCTTAGACGTGAAATCTGGGTCAGCTTGCTCTGAGTCTGGTCTAACTCACGGCTCAAATCACCGTTCTCAGCTAGAAGAAAGGAATTGATACAAGAATGTGTTCAAAAATGACCATATTAAAATAACATTAAATTAATCATTCTGCGGGTAGCCAAATATCTAGCCAAAAGCAATGCTGACAGTGATGACTTGCAGCTTATATCTTATTTTGAGATTCTTTTACCCGAAAGGCGAATCTTAATGGCATTTAGCTCCGTCTGATTCTTCTCCATATCCGTCAGTCTGGCAATGACTTCAGCCAGGTTGTCCTCCAACTTGCGAACATGAGCTTCAGAATTCAGCTACAGGCAGGAGAGGGATAGCTTAGGTCAGAGCTGAACTCAGACAAGCTGGCAGCTAAACAAGATGCATTTTGCTTTTCGTCTGTGCTCGTCAATAGCTGTGCTCTTCACCTTCGATTTCTGAACTGACTCAATTGTGGCGTTGAGGTCATCGATCTCAGCCTTCATGACTTGCTTGTCTTTCTCCAGCTTGAGCCTGACCCTCTGCAGGTTCTCCACGTGCTCGGACATCTCGGCCATGGAGTCTGAGTGCTTCTTCCTCAGCGCGGAGGTGGTGGCCTCCCCCTGCAGAGCTGCTTCCTCCAGCTCCCTCCGCAGCTTCAGCAGCTCGCCCTCCCGCTTCTTGTTCTGCTCGATCTACAACATCAAGAGGTCTTTTGCGTGTGAGAGATTGAGATATGCTTGTGAGGCTTCAGCTGACCATATCAGGGTTTCTTTTGGCCTCACCTGAGCCACGGTGGCCCCTCCAGCTTCTTCAAGTCGATCTGAAATGTCCTCCAGGTCACGAGATAGATCTGCCCTCTGTTTCTCTACCTGAATAGAATGACAAGAGCTATACCTTGTAGAGCCCATAACCCAGAACAGGTCAACAAACAACTTAGAATTCTGCAGACATCACCTTGGTTCTTATTGCCCTCTCTGCTTCCAGCTCCTCTTCGAGCTCCTCGATGCGGGCCTAAGAATCAACGTAAGTTATTAAAGAATTCTTCCGCAGATTAAGCCGGACCATTGATGGTGGCACTTCTGTCGTTTCATCTCACTTTACCTGATGTTCCTTCAGCTTCCTCTGCAAAGTGGAGTTCAGCGACTGCTCATCCTCCCATTTTGTGTTCATGTGATTGATCTCCAAATCTCTCCTTCAATGACATTGAAAAATTTTGGGCAATGAAAGTTTCTTTATTGTGGTTAGATTAGCAATTTGACTGCTTAGTCTTATTACAATGCAGTTGTTTACCAAAATGGTTACTGTGTTTCAGGATCAGTTCTTGCCTTGTCCCATTTGTCTGTTCCCCGTTTCGCCAGCAGGAGTCACTAGCTTCCCATTCCTTCCTCAGTGTTCCAGCACCTTTGTTAGTTCCTAGTGTGTTTCCCTGGCTTAGTTCTAACCTTGGTTTAATTCTTGTTACTTTTCTGCCTTTGTTTAGATCCCTTGTGGTCACTTTTGTTTCTGGTTTGTTTTGAGTTCAGTTTATAATAAAAATCCCTTTGCTGTCAGTAAGCTGTTGGGTTTATGATTCATGCTGAATAATTACACAGTGATTTATGTACTGCATATAGATTACATATATATGAAGAAACATACTTTTTAACAATCTCCTCCAGATCGATCTTGGCTCTTTCCATTTCGTTGAGGTTTTCGATTGTCATTTTTAGGTCCCCTTCTGCCTTCCGACGAGCTTTTTCCACCTCAGCACGGATTTTCTTCTCTTGGTCCCAGTTGTCTTCCACCTGACAGAACAATGATTGATAATCCAACAGTGAGATGAAATCAACCTCCAGTAGTACATACCAGTCTATGAATTTGCAATGCTAACCTCATGAAGCTGAGCCGTGAGCTTGCTGTTGTTCTTATTTAGGTGGTTGACCTTATCCTCTTCTGTCTGAAGATCATCCAAAGTTTTCTGTCCAAAGACACAAGATCCATCAGCATGGAAAAATTAAGATGAATAAAATATATAAGAAAAGAATATTGGATCATGACATTGCAGCAATTTCACTGACCTAATGTTGGAATAAATAGATTCATTAGTGATGTTTATATCTCCTGGAGCTGGTGCTCACCTGCTGAAGCTCCTCCAGGGCTCTCTTCTCCTTCTGCAGCTTGGCGATGGCGTCGTCCCTCTGGCCCAGGTCTCCCGTAAGAGTGCGCGCTTTCTGGTCCAGGCTCTGGAATGATCATGAAACACTGGTGCTGCTGCTCGGTGGTGACGTTGCTGATCTTCTCACTGTCAAAGTGGTATTTTCTAAAGGAAATCTCAGACTAATTCAGATATGAGGAGTCCCTTGTGAGTCACCAGATTATGCAAATGTGTTCTTTTCTTAAAAGAATGCACCTTATAAATAAATACTTAGTTGTCAGGAAGGATGTGTAAGAACAGGCCACTTTGGATCCAGTCCTGTTCCCTGTATGAATGTTGTGGTGGCTCAGAGGCTCAGTGAGTAGCACTATTGCCTCACACCTTCAAGGCTGGTATTCAGCATCCCAGCTCTGTGTGGAACTTGCATGCTCTCCCTGTGTTACAAGGGTTCCTTCTGGGTATTATGGATTCCTCCCACAGTCCAAAAACATGCAGTCTCCCTATGATAGACTGGCAGCCCGTCCAGGATGTACCCCAGCATTGTGCATTTGGCTGCCTACAGCAGGGGTGTAGGATTCAGGGGGGATAGGTCCCTCCCATATTTAATTTGGCATTGAATTTTAATTATTAAGCTGTGTCCCCCCAATATCAAACTCTCTCCTATGTCCTTGGGCTACAGTAACCCTGAACAATATTGACAGTTGGATGATGGATGAATTGTACAGATTTATAGCAATTGCTCTTGCTATTGAGGCTATTCCCATATGTCAGGGTTTCCCAATCCAGTCGTCAGGGACCACAGACTGTCCACATTGTTGTTACCTACCAGCTCCCAGCCAGTCTAGAACGCCGACTGCCTGGTATGGGTGTGCTGGTAGTTGGGAGGAAGCGAAAATGTGGACTGTCTGGGGTCCCTGAGGACTGGATTGGGAGATTGCCATATGTTCTCAATGAAAAATATCATTTTGATGCCTCACAGCCTCTATAGTTTACCTCCCTACCTGCTTTTCCTTTTCAGTCTTCGCCAAGGTGGACTCCAGCTCTTCCAGATCCCGCTTGAGATCATTGAGCTCTACCTCCAGTTTGCGCCTCTGTGCACCAAGGCTGTTTGCCGCACTTTCCTCCTCCTCCAGACGCTCCTTCATGTCTTGGACTTCACCCTCCAGGTTGATCTTCTGCTTCATCAGCTGCGTGCAGCGCTCCTCTGCGTCTGCCGTCGTATCTTGTTCCTAAAAGCAAGAAGATAAAGATCACGAAGAGTAATGTACCCGATGACTGTTCCACGTGAAAAGGGTTTAAATGACTGGATGGAGGATCTTCAGTCTTCAGCAGAGCACTTACAGCTGCCAGTGCCAAAGAGAGGTCATTCTTCTCTTTGGAGAGAGTCACCAGTTTCTCTTCCAGGTCTTTAACCTTTTCAACCATCTCCTGCGCTTTCTCCATAGCAAGTCGCAGTTCCTCCTCCTTGGCCTTCAGCTCGTCTTCTTGACGAGCCACGTTGAGCAGAGGCTTAACCTGAGAGCGCAGAGATAACAAGTTCGCCACTGAAGTCAATTACAAGGACACAGTCCTGGAGAACCATGGGCATACCTTCGTGTAGAGCTTCCACCAGCCCCAGAAACGAAGCTGCAGGAATTTCCTCACATTTCGCTGGATAGCAATGAGAGCAATTCTGAAATGAAAGAGACCCATCCCAGAGAGAGGGCCCGTTGATTCAAAATTGGAAAATGGAAGGCAAATATTTAGGTTTGGAAATGGAATTAATGCCGTGCTTTTATTTACCTTCTTTCAACCATCTTCTTGAACTCGATTCTCATGAGGACACCTCTTATGCGTGCCTGGAGCATCGTCATGATCTTTGCTAGACGTTCATCACGCATATCTTCCAGCTTGGCCAACACTCCGGCACGAAAAAACACCTAAACGTATCAAGGAGTTTTTATGAACATACGACATAAAGATAGACAGAAGTCAACCTGAAAGCAAATGCATGTCAGACCTTGGTGTGTCCTATTCTGTACTCCGAGGCGTCTAATCCAATGGAGCCCAGGATCAATTCAGAGGCTTTTTTGTTGTCTACAAATCCCTTTGGGATGATATTCGGGTTCAGGATGTAATATCTATAGCAAATGGATAGATAAGTTGTCATGAGCTACATTTAAAAGGTAAGCGTTCACAAATGTGGAGGGAAGAAAAAGGGAGATCCAATGGAATCACAAATCAATTAATCTGAATGACTTAGATAAATCATGTTGCTTTCAGTCAGTCTGGATTGTTAACTTTCTGCTAGGTTCCTGACAGGAAGCACTTTTCACCATACACACATCACATTTCCGTACATCAGTGTCAGACGGGAGCTTTATTAAACGAGAGGGCATGACCTCTGCTTGAACTCTGGGTACTGAAGCCTGTTGGGGAATCCCTTCCTGCAGATGCGGATGCCCTCCAGGACACCATTACAGGCCAGCTGGTGCAGGACAAGGAACGCGTCACACACACCTGTGAGAGCGCAGAAGGGGCCAGTGAGTGGACTATCATCACGCTACGCCTCACCAGAACGTTCCATCAATATCTGTGATAAAAGCACATCTAACAGCTGTGGCGGGAAAAGCAGAATGCGTTTAGCGTTTGTATTGTACTAGAGCTTACCCGATTTTTTAAACTCGTTAGGCACAATGCAGCGGACGAAGTGTGGAGCGGTGCTGCGTAATGTGCTCATCAGTTTGTTCAGCTGTTCCTGTCGGGAGAAGGTATCAGGGGAAGGTGCAAAGTGAGATGGTGTCACACTGGGGGAAAGGACAGGTGACAATCTGAGGAGTAAGTACCCTGTAGAAAGCAGACACAGTCTGGAAGGAAGAGCCCTTCTTCTGCTTTTTAGTCCCAGCTGCGCTTTCCTCCTCTTTGAAGAGGTGGGCCAGCAGAGGCATGGAGGACTTCTGGAAGAGCCCGACCACCGTCTCGTTCAGAGGGTCTTTGTTCTTCTCCAGCCAGCCTGAGATATTATACCCAACCTGAGAGCAGAAGCAGAGGTGGGCAGAGAAGGGTACTCTTTGTATGACAGTCAAAGGCTCTTCACATGACATTGCTGGTTGGCTTGTGAACTCACTGTGCCAGCGTAGTGGATCAGCTCAAAATGAGCCTCGGGACCTTTCTTCCCACCCTTGGGCTTCAGGAAGTTGCCAGACTTGCCCAGATGATTTTCATACAAGGCAGCCTTGAAGGTGGCATCAGTAGCCTTGGGGAACACGCACTGCTCTTCAAGGATGGAGTAGATTCCCATTGGCTGCAATATTGGAGGACAAAGATTAAGAAAATTCCCAGCTGATGGGCCTATGACCTCTGCTTGAACCAGCAAATGAACGTTTCAACAACTAGAGTCTCCTCACCTTCTCCAGAAGATCAATGCAAGCTTGCAGATCCAAGCCAAAGTCAATGAAGACCCATTCTATCCCCTCCTTCTTGTACTCCTCTTGTTCCAGCACAAACATGTGGTGATTGAAAAACTGTTGCAGCTTCTCATTGGTGAAGTTGATGCACAACTGCTCAAAGCTGTTGAACTACAAGTAGGGGAACAGAAAAATTTCTTTTCACAAATATACTGTAATAAATCTAGATTTATTATGACAATTCCTAAATGTAATCAATAAGTAAATGTTCAAGCAAACATTTGCAGAATGACTGTGAGAGGGAGACCTTAAAAATGCATTTCTGCAAGTTTGCGCTTGTCCAGACATACCTCAAAGATCTCAAAGCCAGCAATATCCAAGACACCAATGAAATACTCCCGTTGCATCTTGGTGTCCAGGGTCCTGTTGATCCTGGTGACCATCCATTTAAACATTCTGTCATATATAGCTTTGCCCAGGGCGCCGATGGAGTAGACGCACTGGTCCTGATTCTGGCCTTTGGTCACGAATTCATTTCCCACCTTGACGCGAGGTCTGGTGATGCCCTTCTGCAGGTCGCCGGAGTTCACTCCCATGAGGTGGGCAACTTTGTCGGCCACTGAACAAAACCGAAGATACAATGTAAAGGAATTAGCATCTGAAAGGTGATTGTTAGATTAAACTGCTGATAAAATAAGCGGGGAGGGGGGGGGGGGTCATTTGTAGGGTCATTTGCCATTGCTGTATAGGAATGGCATACTTACATTCTGCTTATGAATGTTCTATGAATGCAATATAAAGGCATTATGAAGGTGCAATTAATGTAAAGCATTACCCTTAAAATTCATAGTTTTTTAGGCAATTTATTATTTAAGATTTTTGCATTTATTTTTTTCATGCTGAGAATGACACCAACAACGAAAAGAGGATAAAAAGGGGGGATAAAATGCCTCAATAAATAAGAGACAGGACAGAGAAAAGATGGATGGATGAAGGAAGAGCCTCAAGCCCACCTTCAGTGGTGTCAACCTCCGCTTGCTCCTCCCTCGGCTTCTGCTTGAACTTCATGTTGCCGAAGTGCATGATGCCACCTGTGAGCTTGTAGACACTCATCTTCTCCTCCGTGGTGAAACCCAGCACATCAAAAGCTTCCTTTGAAAGGCAAGAGTGTGCGTTAGGTATCCCAGCGACGTCGGGGAGACCCCCTCAAAGCAGGTGAGACTAGGATAAAAGGGGATCATTGCCTTTATATGGTGCTTGAAGCATGGGAACATGTTCCAAATCTCATGTAATTTGTTAATTTATATTGTGTATTTAATATTGAAACAAGTGGACTTCCTCATTGGAATTCCTCTCTATGTTATTGGGACTTTTAGTAGGATGACTCTTAGAAAGGGAGCTAGACAGATCTTTTTTATGTATATACAGACTTACATCTGTGAGCATTAGTTCTTCTCCGTCGTCCATATTGTCCACTGTGGTCACGCCCTGACAAACCCACACATACTGTTTTGGGTCTGGATTTAACAGCAGCGCCTCTGGCAGAAGGAAGGACACCATCGTATGACAGTGAGGCATCTGTACCTTGAACTGAATTTTTACAATTTATGAAAAATCTCACAAGGGAGACGTAATTCTGTTTAAAGAAATCTTTCAAATTAAGATCGCGGAGGGCCCCGCAGGTCTGTTGGTCTGCAGCCATCGTGCAAGCAGACAGCAGAATATTCGATTTAACAGGTTCAAGTCGGCCAGCTGTGAGGTAACAGGTCGCCCTCCTTCTATCGTTCCCAAACGTTTGCTGAATGTGGAAAATTGGAAGGTGTACCGAGCAGCTCCGGCCTCTTCCCAGACAGCAGCTGGTAGAAGATATGGTAGCCCCGCTCGGCGGCTTGCTGGGAGATGACCCGCGACTTCTCCAGCAGGTCTGTGAGGGAGGAGCCTGAGGTCATTCTTAGCCACACGATTACCTGATATCTTTGCTTATGCCCGATGCTTATATTATAAAGCTTCAATCGGGCGTAGGAGCTGATCTGAAGTCAGTTTAGATAACACAGTCACAGCTTAAGCCTTTCTTTAGCGTGATAAACTAATGCAATTTGAAAAGAGTAATAGGCTTTTTAAAACTTTCCCTCAATAATTAATCCTTAACAAATGGGCCATATACACGGGGAAATCCGTTACTTACAGGTCTCAATATCAGCGCCAGCCAGCTTAGCCGTTGGCCCAAAATGGATTCGGATGAATTTACCCTGGAATGGATGATAGGAAAACATTATACACAGTTCTGCCTTAATGAATAATATGTTAAGGATCATTAAGATACTACAGAAATAAAATTCAATGGTTTTTCCTGATTGCTTTGATTTTTTTAAGTCAAAGTGTTGCCTAAATCTCTCTCACCAACTAAAACTGAGTTTCACGTCCGGAGGATTTCCTTCTCGAGTGGCAGTTTACCATTGTACAGTCGTAAGGTAAGGATGGGTATGTGGTGTTTTTGGTAAGCCTTACAAATCGAGAGGAGTTGTTGTTTCTGGTTGTCTTGGCATTGCCAAAAGCTTCCAGCACAGGGTTAGCCTGGATGATTTGATCTTCCAGGGAGCCCTATAATATTTAAGAAGTAGGAGGAAAGGAATATCACAATTACAAAACACTTAGTATAAATATAATCTATTTATAGGTCCTAGTTGGGAGGGCTACATGGTAATAAATGAGGGTCATTTATAAGCCAGAATCATCTTTGCTTACCTTGCAGTCTGAACTCGCTTTGCCCCCAGCGGCCCCCACGTTGGCAAAGTACTGGATGACCTTCTTAGTGTTCTCAGTCTTGCCGGCACCAGACTCTCCACTAGGATGGAATGGAAGGAGTTCAAAACAACGACGTCTGACGCCTTGAACTGCACAGCGTTCCAGGTCCCATGGCAGATACTCACGTGATCAGCATGGACTGGTTTTCGTGCTCTGTGGTGAAAAACACGATCAAAAGCATAATTAGAAATGACTTGAGTAAGAACATTTTAAAGGTGCTTGTTTACGAAACAGCATGTACACATTTACTTGCATTTTATCTATGGGCTGGCCTTGTATTCAAATATTCATACAAACGTCTAACCATTCTATAGTTAGTATTAATGTAGTGATTATGGTCATTGTGGGGATTAATGACCTTCTGGTGACCTACCCATCATCATGTCGTGATAGGCGTTGTCGGAGATGGAGAAAAGATGGGGAGGGGCCTCGCTACGCTTCTTCCCCTTGTACATTTGGGCAACTTTCGACCCATAAATGGGTAGCCACTTGTAAGGGTTGATAGTGACACAGAACAAGCCAGAGTAGGTCTGGAGGAGGGGAGAGGTTAAGATGTTGGTAATGGCACGATAACATAAGATGATTATGGATGATTATCCAATATTCCATTATGGCTTATCCAAGGCATTGTCATGATCCATATCTCCAGGGAATTCTCTATACCAGGTCCTTAGGCCATAGGAAAACACACACACACACACGCACACAGACACACCCAAAGGGAGATCATGTGAGTCCCACACGCAAACGGCAAGGTTGGGGAACTGAACCCACAAGACCATTAAAAAGTAACTGCCATGAAATGAGATCACTGGTAGTCGGTTTTAATATTAAGTATATGTGATTGTATCATTTTAGAGCAGGTACTGTATTCTTATATATTCATTTACATTAATTTGCATTAAACTGGGATACTATGACTTTTCTAATGTTGGCAGTATAGTTTTTAACAGCCCATGACCCAAAAAGGCCAAAGAATCCATCAAGACTTACGTAGATCCTCATGCAGACGTAACGCTGGCGAAGGTTCTCCAGGACGCTAGCCTCATTAAGGAAGGTCAAGTTAGCCATGTCACTGGCCTGGTAGAACTTGGGCGGGTTCATCTGCTGAATGTCATCCTTCTTCAGGGTGAGGGTCTAGAGGAGAGAGCCAAGGAAATCCCATAACTTCTCCGGAGCTACCGTCAAGTATTCAGTTGACCCTTGACTGATGCCTTCTGAAATTTGCCTTGAAGAACCTTTTAGCTGTCTGCCATGATAGCTAGTGCATCCTATCTAAATGCATCCATAAAACCTTTAGCATGTGGAGACCGAACAGGGATCTTACTGCATTTTTCACTGTCTTGACAGTGACTTGGTCACCCTGGTCAGTCTGGATCTCAGCAGCAACAAAGCCCTCCTTTTCATCCTTCACCCAGCAGGACTTTTTGATGTCGTAGGACTTGCTCATGGCCTCCAGTTTCTCCTTCTCAGAAGGAGCCAGGAAGGGCATGGGGTCCACACCGTCCCCACATTCTCCTTTGTAGGCACCAGGCATGGCAGCTTAAGTTCTCCAGAACCACAGGGTCCGGCCGACACGGTAACAGGTTTTTCGAGCTGCATCGGGTAAAACGGCACCACACTGAAGGAGAACTTTACATTGATCTAATTAATGAACCCGATAGCCTGGCTTGAGCTAACGAGCAGTGGTTGCTAATACACATTTCCATACACTCAATATGACTCAGCATCAGGATCAGCTAAAGGCTAACGCTGATGGCCAAAGCATGTACTTACCAGGGTGGCAGAGAGGCCAGTGGGGTTGATGGGAATGCTGGGTGACTGGTCCTTTTATATGTAATGCGCGGTGCTCCTGATTTGGCCATAACTATTAAGAAAGCCATTACCCAATAGTTAGCATAGCAGCCGTGGTCCTTCTGGGGAAGATCAGGTGAAGGTTCAGTGTTTGGGGGATTCTGCAATCTCCTTGTGTCCTTTTTCGGGAATCTAAAGAAGGATTAGACGTCCACCAGGTCAGCTAAAGAGGCAAACCAAATACATTTACAATTAAAGGAGAAACTTCTTACACAAAAAAATTTTGTCTTTTGTTTTTTTTTTGTAACATATGCTATTACAGATACAGAACACCCTAATGAAGAGAACACATGTATTTACTTGACTTGAGTGGATTCAAAGTACTTATATAAGTACAAGGTTTGTAAATGCTGCACTTCATTGCTATTATATTTGCATTCCAGCCTTTAAATACGTATAACCTTTGTAAATGTTGTTCTATTTTAAGTGCAGTGTAAGACTCTGCCTGAAAGAATGCAACATTTTCAGCTGTTACTCAGTGTCCCTGGAGGTGGATGCCAAGGGCTTCCCCCAGGAGGTAATGACACCCCATTATCTGTCCCTGTGCCGCTGACGGAGCTTCATCAGGGGCACTGTAAGACATCAAGACCGACTGACTTATTTTCCCCAATGTCTTTATAATGTTTTTAATAATAATTCTACTTTTGATTGCTCTTTAAAGAAAAATGTTTTATTTAATGTGGTATTACTATGTAGAGACTGATGTTCCCCCTCTCTCTCTCTCTCTCTCTCTCTCTCTCACACACACACACACACACACACACACACACGCTGTGCACTCCATGTACGCTCTGATGAGGAGTGTCTTCACCCGAGGGGGTGATGCTTGCTTTGGATAATGTTAGTGTCACCACTTGCCAGCTGGTGAGTGATCTTAAAGTGCAGACACACTGGAGACTCCAACAGGAACGTCTCACAAACAGCTTCAGCAACCGTGAGCCTTCGGGGCTCTATCACCTGCTACAGCCTCATCACTGCTTTGGGCTCAAGAGAATGGTGAAAAAAAATCATCTATAAAGATGACTGGTAAATGGCTGCTTTACATTGAAAACACCTTACAGACCCAGTAGACATACTGATATCTTGAGGAAAATGTGGGTATTATCCATGTTCTGTTACTCAATAATAATAATAGATACTCTATTGATCCCTGTGGGGAAATTGTCTTTACGCCTCCCTCAGCTTGCTCTTTTTTGTAGAGTAAGTTGTCCATGAAGGGCAATCACCCGTAGCAGCACCCAGGGAGCTGGGGGTTAAGGGCCTTGCTTAAGGAGACACAGATGTGCTGAGGCTGGGTTTGAACCAGCAACCTTCTGATTACAGGCACACGGGCCTGTTAGATCCTATCACACACAGACATTTACGCTCCTTCAGATTAACGCTGCAAATTCAATGACTTCTGATTCTTCTGTCCTCCCTGTGTCACCAACCCAAACTAAAAAGTACAGATTGTCCGATCGATGTGATCAGCACACAAATACAGTTAGCTGCTTACATCACAGTGCCATCTAGGATAAGATGTCGTACAGTGGTTATAAAAATCCAGTAGATTTAATATTTCTTTTACACAGGGGAAAGTCATAATCATGATCCATCCAGCACAATGAACTCATCAGTCCCACAATCTGAGCAAGAGTTCAGGGTCTTGCAAAACCAGATCCCCCTGGAGTTTATGTCGTTGCGCTTTCAACTTTGAATCCAGCAGATGGCAGTATTGAATAAGGAACGCACAAACACTTAGACACCCACGCGCACATCATCATATTGACGTGTTTGTCTCGGTCCCAAAATGTCAGGATAACAATTTTAACCCCCATGACTTTATTCAGACCAAATTCGATAGCAGTGTGATAAAATTAATCCTTCTGGGATGGATAAGCTTTTAGATAAAAATTGTAGTCTATCTGAGTTTTCATGCATATTCAGGTCATTTTTGACAACATTTTTTGTTTCCGAAGTAAATGGTGCATAAGAATAATAGTAGACAGGATAGGCTTGGTCTACGTTGTCACAAGCTTAGCCTACCCTAAGGTTTATTCCATAGGCCGTGCAAAGAATCCTGTCGCCCACCCTACCTCTCAGTAATATAAATCTGGAAGAAATATAGGTTTATGTTGAAATTTAAATGGGTACCTATAGCCCCATTTCAAATAAAGTTGGGAATGGGTTTGTAAAATGTAAATAAAAAGAGAATGCAATGATTTGAAGTTGATATAAGTCCATTTTAGATATACTTTATTTATCCATAAGGAAATTTTCAATTGAAAATAGAACAAAGGCAACATATCAAACTGTTGAAACTGAGAAATTTTTATTGGTTTATAATGACTATATCCTCAGTTTGAATTTGATGCCAGCAACACATTAAAAAAAAGTTGGGACAGGGGTAACAAAAGACTAGAAAAACTGTGCTAAAGCAAATTACCTGGTTGAATATCTCAGTTAAATAGGTTAATTGACAACAGGTCAGTAAGATGATTGGGTATAAAAAGAGCCTCCCAGAGAGGCAGAGTCTCTGTGCGGTGAAGATGGGGAGGGGTTCAGCACTCTGTGCAGTGAAGATGGGAGAGGTTCAGCACTCTGTGCAGTGAAGATGGGAGAGGTTCAGCACTCTGTGAAAGACTGTGTGGGCAAATAGTGCAAGAATTTAAAGATATAATGTTCCTCAACGTAGTATTGCAAAAAATTTGGGAATTTCAATCTATTGTACATAGTATCATAAAAAAATTCAGAGAATGTGGAAAAATCTCTGTGCACAAAAGAAAAGGCCAAAAACCAATATTGTATAGCTATGATCTTTAGGTCCTCAAGTGGCACCAGATTAAAAACAGATATGATTCTATAGTGGAAATCACTGCATGGGCTCAGGAACACTTCCAAAAACTATTGTCTGTGAACACAGCTCACTGCTGCTTCCACAAATGCAGGATCAAACCCTGCCATGCAAAGAAGAGACCATATCTAAACATGATCCAGAGACGCCACTGAATTCTCTGGGCCTGAGCTCATTTAAGATGGACTGAGGCAAAATGGAACACTGTCCTGTGGTCTGACGAATCAAAATTTCTACTTCTTTTTGGAAATCATGGACGCCGCTTTCTCTGGGCTAAAGATGAGAGGGAAAATCCAGCTTTTTATCAGTAGACAGTTAAAAGCCCAGCATCTGTGATGGTGTGGGGGTGCATTAGTGCCCATGGCTTGGGTAGCTTGCACATCTGGGAAGGCACCATTAATGCTGAATGATATATACAGGTTTCGGAGCAACGTATGCTGCCATCCTGACAGTGTCTTTTTCAGAGAAGGCCTTATACATTTCAGCAAGACAATGCCGAATCGCATTCCGCACATATTACAACAGCATGGCTCCATATTAGAAGACTCAGGGTGCGAGACTGGCCTACCTGAAGTCCAGACCTGTCGCCCACTGAAAACATTTGGTGCATCATAAACAAAAAAGACGACAAAGGAGACCCCAAACCGTTGAGAAGTTCTTATCTTCATATCAGGCTAAAATAGGTCACCATTTCACTTTCAAAACTCCAGCAGCTGGTCTCCTCAATTCCCAAACATTTACAGTGCTGAAATTTGTTGAAACGTGTTCCTGGCATCAAATTTGAATTGAGCATATATTTCTCATAAAACAAAATAAAATTCTCAGTTTCAACATTTGATATTTTGTCTTTGTGATGTTTTCAATTAAATATGGGTTTATATGATTTGTTAATCATTGCATTCTGTTTTTATTTACATTTACACAGCATCCTAAATTTTCTTGGAAACAGGCTTGTATTTTTATACAAGTGATCACTCAGCAAGGGCACATACAGCTCTGGAAAAAATTAAAAGACCACAGCACGATTTTATGTTTCATTCATTTCTCAATTTATGAGCATCAGCTTTTGTAAAATGTACTTCTTTTTTTTTTTTTTTTTACAAACTCCAGCCTGGCTCGTTCCTGCTTTTCATTAATGAAGGGCTTCTTCCTTGCTTTATGGCACTTCCGTCCTACTTCTGAGAGCCTGATACGAACTGTCCTAGCAGGGCACATCACACCACTTAATGTTTCCCCATTCCTTTTGAAGGTCACTTGAGGTCACCCTCCGGTTTATGAGACATTGCTGGATAATGGTCATCTCTGGCATTCGAAAGTTGCTTCCACCCTCTACTTGGCTAGTTTTTGGTCATTGCCAGTGTCTCCTGCTTCACATTATTCTTGTGTACTGTTGTCTTAGAAACTTTGAGCCTGGAAGCAGCCGGCCTCGCAGTTTAGTCTTCTGCCAACAGAACCAGAGTTAAACCAGGATTTAAAAATGCAGATTTTTAAAAATATAGAGTGGTCTCTTAATATTGACAGTAACCACCCCACTCTAAGAAAGATGTTAGACCTATGTTGTTGCTGAAACATACCTTACAATGAGTGTCCATTGAGTGTCCACTGTGTATTTTTTAATGAATAAGATGACTGAATGGAGGTGAGACAGTGTCCCCTGCTGTTCCAAGTGTGGGACTGCAGGAATAGATGTTGCCCTTCCGTTTAGATTAACCACTGAGAAACTGGACGATGTGATTCGTTTGAGTTTAATATGCCCAAGAACATTATGCATGACAGGGCTGAGGAACAACTACTTCCAAAATTCAGCATTTCACTTAGTCAAGGAGCACCGAGGCATAATACAGGCCTGGATCATGCAAAGAAGCCTGAATGTGAGACATGAATGTGGTGCTTCTTGGGGAGTTTAGGTCACATTACGTTCTGTCTCATCTCCAGCCCCAAAGGTCCTCACAATGCCCTTCGAGGTGTGGCCAGTCAATTAGCCCTAAGCCTGGATGGAGTAGCGAGCGGATCTCCTAAATCAAGGAGGACTCTCAGTCCACACCTTGTTTACCAGAGTTATGTAGTGGAGTAATTTCCCCACATCTGGACAAATTATATAGATTTTGGCGATGTCTCTTACCTGGTCAAAAAGACTGACCAGCAGTTGAAGCTTAAAGATGGCTAAATGTTACCCTGAAACCTCCTTTGTTTGAAAGGGATGCTTCCGTATTTCAGTGCTCAATGCCAAGGCATCCACGTCTAGCGGCTGAGGTCTAGCCCTCGGGCCAGGCTGCAGCCATGGTGGCTCAGAATGCACACAGATACGGATAAGGCTGTAATCTCCCGCTGCAAGGGTGACCTTTGTGGTGGGAGCGGGTTTTAGATTAACAGAATGATTTAGGGTGACTAAAGAGAACAATCCCACATACTTCAGCATTCTTTAACCAGCAGGCGAGGCGAATGGTAAGCAATTTAAGGAGCTTAGGCTAAGAAGGTTGTCGTCTTGAACCTGGGCACATACTTCAGTATTAAATAGTTGGAACTGAAGTCGTTTTGGCATGTACGATGTTTAATCACCGCGGCGATCACTGTTTCGGCATACCTCCTGTGTGGGAGTCCCAAGGCAAACTCTTTCGTTTGTTCTGATCCCATGCGTTGTCCATGATTGGCTGACATGAAAGTGATGCCTCGGGATTGGTCAGCAGGACTAATTATGCAGTTACCAACATCTTTTGCACTGCACTTATTATGTACATTTGTGTATTTCTGTTCATAGTAAATGTCGTAACCCTGTAATGTTTGCTGTGAAATGCCTGGGTTTTGTTAACGTGTAACCGTGAGTGTCATGTAAACTGTTGGCTTCCCTGTCTGCACTGCTGCTACTATTAAACCAACAGTGTCTGTTAATAGAGAGAGTAACTTACATTCCAAAGGAGCTGTCATCTCTCTTATTAAAACGACTCACTCGCTCTCCGCAATACATTTATTTGGGCTCTGATTGTGGGTCTGCTGCATCAAATACATTCTGCGCCTTCTAGGGTTGTGGCGTCACATAGACCAAACGAGGTGGAGGTGTCCTTTTAACTACGTGACAGATTGTTCTCGTCGGTGTGTTCGATTTCTTTTTGTCTGGATGTTGTTTGAAGAATATGGGCACCATTAGCCTTGGTTTCGAATGTTGTCCTTGCATTGAGTAGGCGCTTATCCTCCGTCCATTTTCCAAATTATTCAATGCAGGGTCATAGTGAGCCAGGAGCTGATCTCAGTCCATTGTAGAGAAGCACTCTCGCGCACGGAAAATGGCATCAGGCACAAGAAAAACTGCACAAGCACAGACCTCGACCTGACAATCCTGTGGAGGTTAGGTTACATGCTAACCACTGAGCCAGCACAGTGCCCCTGAATTGTATTAAGGGATAATCTGTAAAGAAAAAAAATGGAATTTCTCTCTGTCTAGTACTTTACTAAAGAGATTAAAAGGTCTTCATATTAGAGGAACTGTGATTCTGGTTGTTCTAGAACTTACAGACGACAAGCACATACTCCAGCAACACATGATAATCATCATCTTGGGCCCCCAATAAGGGACGGGGCCATCTGATCTTTCACTTTCAGGTGGGAACCCCATCTTGCCCAGCTGAGCTGGTGGAGGAGGCTGTCCCACCACAGCAACCGGAAGCTAAACAGTAGTTGTGCATTTCTGCGGGTCTGTTACAGCAACAGCTTTAGGTTTGTGGCTTAAATTAGTCTCATCTGCTGGGGCTGGACCTCACTGGGAAACAACTGGCAGACCATGGCATGGTTAGTCAGGAGCCCTGGCACTTGGTGCTTCAGTCCTCTTTGCTGGTGCTCTAGTCCAGCTTCCCCCCCCCCACCCATGAACTCCCCAGTTCCACCTCTAGTTTCACCTTAATCGTTATATTCCTCCCGCTCTTTATGTTCTTTTGTAGTTTTTCTCGGCATCTCTTTGCCCTCCAGTTTCAACAAACTTGGACAGCCCGCGATCCCTTAGCAACAGCTGTTGCTATGCATCACCTACTGAAAGCTCATTGGCCCTTTGCTTTTAAGGGGAATCGTTTGATGGAGTGTGTGTTGATGGGGGTTAATATAAATAACATATATTTATAAAAAACCAAACTCTCGTTGATGTGCACGCCTGCATTCATTTTTCTACTTACCACTGCAAAAAAACATCACTTTTCTGCCCTTGAGGTATATTTTTAGTAAATAAAAGCCTTTTTGCTGGTAGTTTTATTTAGACATATTTAATAATGTCCCAAAAAACAAGCAGAAATGTTGCTATTATGTACATAATTTGTAAGCCATTTCATTGCATATGTACATTTCCACTATTTTGTTTTAGTGCAAAACAATCTTTTTTTAGAAAGTGACAATTTTCTAAATTGTGCCATTGTTCTAGTCGCTATAAATGTTTGTGTGTTGCTCTTCGGAGTAATTTTAAAACACCTTCCCTTCCTGCTGGAAGATGACCTATTTTAGAACAAGCCCTTTTTCTTACAGCAATGCTCAGTGAGGTCATCTGGAGGAATTAAACTGTAGTTAGGCCAACGCG
>JAODLC010000049.1:7404906-7426761 GCA_026781145.1 Hippopotamyrus pictus
CCCCCCCCCCCCCCCCCCCGGGCCTGGATACATGCGGCAATACGGTGCAGAGTCATACCCCCGTTGTATCTCTCCTGCGGCAAGTCGGCCCACAGCCGTTGTAACTGGCCCTCGAGATCCTGCAGATTGGCACTGGGTCTGAGTTAATGTCTGAGCGGAACCCACACGTTCGATTGGGGGAAAGATCGGGGGACCTGGCTGGCCGCATGAGGACCTCAATTTGACGTGTGCAGTCCATAGACACAGGCACCGTCTTGTAGAAAGACTGTACTGGGGTGCTGTCTCAGGAGGGGTAAGACATGCGGATGCGGGATGTCACTGACATAGCGCTGTGCCGTCCCCCAAATCACTACCAGGGATGACCTGAAGTCATATGGCTTCCCACACCATGATGCCAGCAGTACTGCTGCTGTGTGTCCGACTATATTTTTAGAAATGACTCGCATCACCCCAGACACAGCCGTCTCTGCGCTGGTGTTAACGGCAGCCTACGCGTGGGATAGTGAACCTGTTAGTCCGGTTGATGCCAGTCTTCGAGACATGGTGCGGGATGACACGGGGTGTTGTAGACTGTCTAATACCTGTATCCTGACGGCAGGCGCAGATGTTATGGGGTTCTGTAATGCTTGACGCGCGATACGACGATCCTCACTTGGTGTGGTCTGTCTGGGGCGACAGGAACCTTCATGGCGTGTGTGGGTGGCTTCACGGGCCCATCGGTTCCAACATCAGGCGACTGACATCTACATGCCCTACATGCTGGGCGATTGCACAAAATGACCACCCGGCCTCATGCAAACCCACAGTGCGAACCCTATTAAACTCCATCAAGTGCTGGTAATGCTGTCTAATGCGTCCACGAGGCGTCCTCTGTGTGCGGTGACTAAACATGCCAGCTCCTTGCAAATCGAATCATTTACATACCCATCGCTGGTCTGCACATTTACCATATTACATCCGAATTGGAATATTACTTCTGGGTGCTTAACTTTTTTTGTCACTGAGAATATTTATTGCTTTTTTAAATTAGCTGAGAACATACATAAAATACTTATCACATAAGCTGTAACTGTGTTAAATAAAGGAATAATGAATCCGTTCCAGTAAGAGAAATCAATAAGGCTCCTGCAGCTAACGCTGCATGGACCCCTAATATTTATGGAGCCATTATTATGACTGAATTCCGTGGTTGTGTGAAATTAGATTTGCATACTTGTAATTTAGTTTCATACACCCATGGAGAGATTTGTGCACTTGTATTTCAGTTTTGTACGCCGGTGCAGTAAAGTTTGTGTTTTACAAAAAAAAAAAAAAATTGTGCAGTTGTTTTCAAAGTCAGTTTTGCAGATATTTTCAGAAGCCACATTACTACGACTTGAGATAAGAGCACAAAGTCAATATACTTGCGCTTGGAATACTGGGATCTCTGTCAGCTTCGTCATGCACCCAAAGTTTCAGAAGCCAGCAACTGTCAGTCACTGAGCAACAAGTGGGCCGGTTCTGTGCGCCTCAAACCATGACAGCCAGTCAAAAATCGTTTGACTTTTGTTTCAGGTATTACTGGCTGAATTCACCTGACAAGCAAAAAGCTTCATTCACACGGATTCAGGATGGAAGTACTCTAAATACAGGGTTTTCTTTCCTGTTTGTCCACTTGCAATCCTGATTGGTAGTTGTAACGCAGCTTCTGAAAAATCTGTGACTCAAAGAACACATAAGTGTGCAAAACTTTTTTGTAAACACACACTTTGCTGCATGGATGTACAAAACTAAATACAAGTGTGCAAATCTATTTTACACATCCAGGGAATTCTGTCACAATAATCACTCCATAAATAAGACCTGTAAACAATGTCTGACCATGAAATTGGCTCAGCAACAAACCAAAATGTTTTTGTGCCATGAATATAGAGTTTTGGGTTTCACATGTTTGTTGTGTGTGAGCATATGCGCCGTCGCTTTCAGCCACTTCTGATTGGAGAGCATGACTGGCACGCATGGAGCACAGTACACCTGATTGGTTAGAATGATTGTCACACAAGGGGATGGCAGGAATTTGCAAAACTGTTCTCACGATACTTTTAAACCCTGGGTCAAATGTGTCGGATAATGTATGTCCTAAATCGCAGCCTTTGTGATTTGCTAATCGCATTGTTTCAAAACGAGATTTCGATTTGAAATCGATAAATTGTTCAGGCCTAATATAAAGCCATTTTAGAATTTATGCAACATTTCATATTATAACCTTTACAACAGCTAATTCTGTTTCATTAAAGATCCCCATGTTAAAAACCTAATGCCATACCATAAGTGTGTGTGCATGCAGAAAATCTAGTGAAAGAAATCTGAAAATTATGCATTAGAGGGTAGAGGTAAGGAGCATGCGGTAGAGGTAAGGAGCATGCACTGATTACAGCGCATTGCTGCTCCCACCACACAACAAAGTACCTCAGGGACGAGAACCTGAGTGCAGCTATGCAGTGGGTGATACCTCAGCACCACCCTATTCCAAATGGACCAGTATGAATTCTTTTTCCAGTGGCTGGAGTTCCAATCCTGACCCCAACACCCTCCTTTCCCTGTAACTTGAAGGACCTGCTTGCAGGGCTGGATGTAGATTAACATCATACCCATGATGAAGCAGTTACAGGTTAAGGGCCTTACTCAAAGGCCCAACAAAGTAGGATCACTCCTGGCATTCACAGGATTCGAACCAGCAACCTTCTAGTTCCCTCAGATCCCTCAGAGCCACCACCCAACCCACCTGATTGCCTGTGTGTTTCAGCCATATCAGCTTAAGCTGAGGGCACTCAGAGCTGGAATTGCTTCCCTTGAATTCCCGGGGCTTGACTGGATCGCATTTGACCATACCAACCCCAGTCTTTGTCTCAGACATACTACGTGACTCTTTTCCAGTTTCTTGAGTACCTCCTCACTCACCCAGTATATGGGTGGTTATGTCAGTTATCTGCTTGTCTTGCATGTTTGTTCATGTTAGTCTGACCATTTTTCATGCTTCTGATTGTGGCTGGAAAAACAGCCGTAGTAACCCCTGCTTCCGTTTCCTTTCAGTTTTATGTGCCAAGAACCTGGCCAAGAAAGACTTCTTCCGTAAGTACACATTTTGGATTTTACTGCCTTTTTCCACAATCTACAGTAGTACAGAGCTTCTTGGCAGAGTAGAGATGCAGAGAGAATGTGCTGAGGGTGAATGTCACTCATGAGCAGAAAGTGAGTGAGTTTGTGACCCAAAGGTTTAAATCCTAGGAGGAGCCCACCTTGTACTACTGACAAAAGGACTTTATTCCGATTTCTCAGGGAAGAGAAACATTGACATGAGAGAGCTGCCAGGCTTCTCTTAGGCTACGTCCGCACTGATACGTAAAAAAAAATTTTATGGGACTTTCTGAAAGAAAAGATCTGTGTCCGCACGACCGTTATCACTAGCACTGAAAAAACGTCTGCTGTCTCACTGCTCCGTGTAAAAGGCAAATGATGCAGCTGTAAGAGAGGTTAATTCGTATGTTTCTGACATCTTTCATTTGCACCTTTGACCAAAGCTTTTTATGTTTTTAGAAGTAACTGAGCTGATACTTGGCATTTGAAATTTAACATAGATAAATGTAAGGTAATCCATGCAGGGAGCAGAAATATAAAGTACAGATATTTTATGGGTTCCGCTGAAATAAAGGTAGCTGATTATGAGAAAGACCTCGGTGTGTATGTTGATGCTTCCATGTCCCACTCTCGCCAGTGTGGGGAAGCAATAAAAAAAGGCCAATAGGATGTTGGGTTACATCTCTAGGTGTGTGGAGTTTAAGTCCAGGGAGGTGATGCTACAATTATAAAATTCCTTGGTAAGACCCCACCTAGAATATTGTGTGCAGGTTTGGTCACCATTGTGGGACATGATCCAGGTATATAAGATTCGAACAGGTCTGAATGCTGTTCAGCATTCTAGTTTAAATACTAGAACTCGTGGCCATAAGTGGAAATTAGCAGGAAACCATTTTAAAATGGATTTATGAAAGCCCTTCTTTACACAGTGTGTAGTTGAGGTGTAGTCTTCCTGTTAGTGTAGTGCAAGCTAAAACCCTGGGTTCCTTTAAATCAGAGCTAGATAAGATTTGAACAACTCTGAGCTATTAGTTAAGTTCTCCCCAAACTTGATGGGCCTATTGGCCTCCTCTCATTTGTAAATTTCTTATGTTCTTAAGAAAGACAATAAAGGACAATAAAGTTCTTAAGCACTTTATTTTATTTGTTGTACCTTGAGCACATGTTATTTGCATGTCTTTTTGTCCAACTAAAATTTATCTAATTCTAGAAGTAGCAAAGTATATTTTTTGAATCATTTATTTTGACTTTAATTAGTAATAAAATTCAATTTTTGTAAATTTTTATAAATCGTCTGTTAATCTGGGGGTGACATGGTGGTGCAGTGGTTAGCACTGTTGCCTCACACCTCTGGGACCTGGGTTCGAGCCTCTGCCTGGGTCACATGTGTGTGGAGTTTGCATGTTCTCCTCGTGTCGACGTGGGGTTTCCTCCGGGTACTCCGGTTTCCCCCCACAATCCAAAGACATGCTGAGGTTAATTGGAGTTAATAAATTGCCCGTAGGTGTGCATGTGTGAGTGAATGGTAACAGTGTGTGAGTGTGCCCTGCGATAGGCTGGCCCCCTGTCCAGGGTTGTTCCCTGCCTTGTGCCCATTGCTTCCGGGATAGGCTCCGGACCCCCCGCGACCCAATAGGATAAAGCGGGTTGGAAAATGAATGAATGAATGAATGTCTGTTAATCTCACATACAACCATGTGTTTAAAGTAAATGCACGTATTTTATTTGGCAAAAACAAAATATACTGTAGCGTCGTAAACACAAAACTGTACATAAAAAGAACCATCACAGCGACAACACAGGGATCCGGGAATTTAGTCACTACACGTCTCATTCTCTCCCCCTCAGTTTCCCCCTCAGAACTTGGCTCAGGTACAGTCTCATTTCAAGCTCCACAATAGTTGTAAACAGCATACAATGTACGCAAAACAGGATTTAGCTGCACACAAGTAAGCAAGACAACATGCCAGGTACTGAAAGCCCTGTACGTCCTCCATGTTCACATGTGGCTTACTTCTGTGAAAACAAAGGCAGAGCATTCTTCATTCCCGTGAAGAATAACTCATTAGGAAAAGAGACATCGAAACGAAGAGAGAGAATCAGGAAAGGGTCACAAGCTAAATATGAACCAAACAGCTCACTGATGTAGGCACAACAAAACTTTAATGGCTATGACCGTTTGCACTAATGCGTTTGCAGTAAGATTAGTTGTCGGAGACTGGTGAAATTTTTCTTCATGTCTGGGGAAAAAGATCCATGGTAGTGCAGATGGAAGGCTAAATCGGAAGAAAATTTTTGCGTTGCTAAACAAAAACATGTTAGTGCAGACAGGCCCTTAGTGAACAAACTCTCCAGACTGAGGAATATTCCATCCACTGAAGTGAGAAGGTACCTGAAGGCTGTGGAGGCCGATGGAAATTGGCTGCAGCCTTTATCCGTCTCACTGGTTCACCGACTCCCAAGGTCCAGGGCAGATTAACGCTCATCATCACTCCACCAACACTGCTGGACCATGTAACCAGATCAGTGTTTAATAGAGAGGTTTAGACAGTTTACTGTGATGTCAGGGAGGCTCTGCGCCCCAGAAGTCACCCTGTCCTGTGTGTGTGCATTCTGGAGGGTATCGAGATAAAACAGGGATATAATCTGATGGTAGATCTTCCTGAACCCTCCCCTGATTGGTGCATAAGCCACCTTTCCTGTGTGATGTTATTTTGAGCAAATCTCAGTTTGTTTCCTAAGCATCTAGATAAGGTTGTCTGTGGTAACCGTGAAAGCGGGCAGCTTGCTGCGCTGGTCACTTTGGATGAAGCGCCCCGGGGTGAGCGGTGTGAGTCAGGGGTAGCCAGCCGAGGTCCTTGGCCGCCGCCTTCGGCTCTCGGATGTTTCACGGCGGATGTTTTAAGGACGCTTCATTTTGGGAGCTGAGTGAGAGCCAAAGTATTGTGTTAATGGGCTCTGGAGGCGCAGGTGAGAGCTGAGGTGCTGGGTGTCCTGTACCCCAAGGCACCTGGAGCTACAGGCGTTTAGGCTGTCCGGCGAAGTCATTCGCTCTCTAACTGCGCTATTTAAGGCGAGCATTCGGGAGCCAGTGACAGCCCCAGCTCTTCTCCTCGGTCTCTGTCATGGTGCCTGAGGGCTTCCCATCTCCCCGAATGCTGGAAAGAACTAGGTTGGACTCATTGAGTCCCCTGTGCTTGTTTCACTCCCTCGCTGCTGTAGGGCTGCCGGACCCTTTTGCCAAGGTGGTGGTGGACGGCTCTGGGCAGTGCCACTCGACCGACACTGTAAAGAGCACATTGGACCCCAAGTGGAACCAGCATTATGACCTGTGAGTGACTCATAAGGGGCGTCCTCTTAGATGAAGGGTCTGAAAGTTTGAGTGTTCTTATTGGGTGCCAAATTACCTTTCAGGCAACAGTCATGTCATCAGACGGCTCTTAGGATTCATTTATCTATAGAGCACATTTCAAACTGCAGCAGTTGCCCAAAGCGCTGTACAATTTCCATAAATAGACAAAAATATACAATTAATAGAATAAGACAAACAACTCTTATGAAGCCAAAGAGAAAATATGGGCTTTCAACCTGGATTTTAAAGTGACTGAAGTTCGCACATGCCCAGTATAAGCAAGTAGTCTATTGCAAAGCTTAGGGGCAGCTACCACAGAGGGACAGTCACCTCTGACCTGCACCTAAGTGATTGGGCAGAAGAATATGCCCCCCCCCCCAACTTCTGGTGCTGACCCAGCCTTCCAGCCTCACCCCAACATATGCACCTCCATCTTTCAGATATATTGGGAAAACTGACTCCATCACCATCAGTGTGTGGAATCACAAGAAGATCCACAAGAAGCAGGGAGCGGGTTTTCTGGGCTGTGTGCGGCTACTCTCCAACGCCATCAGCAGGCTGAAGGACACAGGCTGTATGTACCCCCTGCTCCCTCTGGACCCAGAGGTTCAGCCTGGCCCTTGTGCTCCATAGTTACAATGATACGTTGGCCATATGGAAGATGGTGTAAAATTTCAAATGATAAACATACAGTATATAACCAAGGAAATCCTTTTCATATGCAACGATCTGAATGTTCATCTTTTCCCTCCTTTAGACCAGAGGCTGGACCTATGCAAGCTAAACCCGAGTGACAGTGATACCATACGAGGCCAAATAGTTGGTAAGCAGTGACCCCTGCTGGCGGGAACACGCTGCCGCCGTTTCGCTTGCTTCCTATGTAGTGCTCTGTGGGGCTGCTTTCTGAGTTTGCTCTCCCTCCTGGGGATCACAGTCAGCCTGCAGACCCGAGATCGCATAGGAAGTGGAGGACCTGTGGTGGACTGCAGAGGACTCCTGGAAACGGAAGGGTGAGCCTCACGCGGGCCTGGGCTGAGCCGAGGCATTTTTATGTGATTAATTAGTGACCTCGCTGGCCGCAGGCGCACTAAAGCTATTCCAGAAGCTGTAAAAACCCTGTAAAATGCTTCACCGTGGATTACGGCGTACTTGTGTAGAAAAACGGAAAACTGATTCCCAGTCCAGCTGTTGACTGGTTTTCCTGGCTCATTTTTAGGTGTTTTTGCCTTATAGTGCTGCACAGGGACATGCTGTAGAATTCGTGTATGGGCTCAGGGTTGGACTGCGGTCGAGCTGCTTGCCCAGTTTTCCTGAGCCCCTCCCCCTCCTTTCAGACCTGTGCTAGAGGACTCCGGCCCTGGACGGCCGCTCAGCTGCTTCCTAGAGGAGCCCCTGCCCTACACGGACGGTCCAGGGGCAGCCGGCGGGGGCAGCTGCCGCCTTCTCGAGTCACCCAATCATGAGCCGAGGCTCCAGCCGCAGCGAATCAGAAGCCAGGAGGGCCGCGGGGGGCACGTGCACAGCACACCTCAGAACCGGCCACACGGGCACCAGTCCCCCGAGCTGCCCGAGGGCTACGGTGAGTCACAGGGACCCCTTGTTGGCAGCATCCTTTTCAGGTGCTACTTGGGGCAGCCTGACTCCTTCGGCTCAGACAGTCTCCCATCTGCATGTTTCCGTTCCCCAGAGCAAAGAACCACTGTCCAGGGGCAGGTCTACTTCCTGCACACGCAGACCGGCGTCAGCACGTGGCATGACCCACGGATACCACGGTAACAAAGAGCCCGCCTCTTTCTGTGTTAAATAACCACTTTTTTTTTGGGTTGTCTTCATGATGGAATAAAAAGTCCTGGTGTGTTTTATGATTTACTAACCTCAGAAATTTTATTGATAACAGCTGTTTTTAAAGGGGGAACCATGTGACTGATGGATGGACTGATGTGGCTCAGAGTGCCCTCTAGTGTCTTAATATTGTTCCTCACTCAGGGACCTCAACAGTGTCAGCTGTGAAGACCTAGGACCACTGCCCCCTGGTTGGGAGGTCAGGAGTACAGTATCAGGAAGGATTTATTTTGTGGACCATAACAACAGGACCACCCAGTTCACTGACCCCAGATTACACCACATTATGAGGTAATCCTGCAGGGGGGTGTACTTCTGTTCACTGAACTCCTCGACCTTCGTTTTTAGGTGACCTCATCTGATGTGGCTTTGACCCTGATCACTCTCATCTACCTACATCCAGATAATAACAGTATGATGTTTGGTTCAAGCTTTTTACTGTGTTGACAGAATGAAGTGCATGCTGGGTAAATCCAGACTAAACCCTGCCTGTCTGTCTCTTCCGCTTCGGCTGCTTGTGTCCCTGTCTTCATTGCCTGTCTCTGTGTACCCACGTGTGTCTGTGTCTGCGAGCCAGCCAGCAGTGCCAGGTGAAGGAGTCTAGCCAGGCCCTGCCTGCGCAGATGGAGCTGCCCGCGGACGACGCCGGGGAGGGCGAGCTGCAGGCGCGCTGTGAGCGAGACCTGGTGCAGAAGCTGAAGGTTCTACGGCATGAGCTTTCCTTGCAGCAACCCCAGGCCGGCCACTGCCGCATCGAGGTGTCCCGCGAAGAGATCTTTGAGGTATGCGGCTCCCAGAGACTCCGCTGCTGTAATGATTCCACAAATTACGTGTTGGTGCTTCGACTAGTTTACCTTTTAATTGTTGCCTGTAGGTGTCAGTATTGAGCTATAAGGATCACCGATCCGAAGCTTACTTATTAAAATGTTTGTATTTGAATCAGTGTGGCCTCCCATGCTCATACCGATCCCTTACGGCTGCCTTATTTATTCGATTTAAGAATCCAGTCACAGTGTGACAGTCAAATTGAAGATGCACAGGGTTTGTCAGGTTAGCCCAGTCTGCAGAACGGGGGCTTATGAGACTGTTGTGCTCATGTCTGCTAGACTTCCGGTGTCTGGGTTTCTCATAAATATTCATGGGCAGGTGGACTTGGAATGCACTTTAGCGCCAAGTGATTGGCAGGTGAACCCATGCTGCACTTATTAGACTTGGAAAGAAGAGCGTGTGAGGTTTCCCATCGTCAAGGAATCCTAGGGACTTTCAGCAGCTATGTGGGGAGGGAAAACTGAGGCCCTGAGGATTGAGTGTCTTATTTCTGTCTGTCAACTTAGTAGCACATTTTTTTTCACATATATATATATTTTTTTTTTTTCCCAAGAAAAGATATGATATGTGTTAGATATGATGAGTGCCCAGAGAACATGTGTGTGGGATATCCTTCAGGAGTCTTACAGGCAAATCATGAAGATGAGGCCAAAGGACCTGAAGAAGCGGCTGATGGTGAAGTTTCGTGGAGAAGAAGGCCTGGACTACGGCGGGGTGGCCCGGTAAGCGAGGCCCCTGTCTCCCCCCCCCGCCCCCCCCAGCCCTGGCTGTGAGGGTGCCATCTTAACATTAACATCAGCTTATGGGTAATCTTGCTGTCTTTGCCTCTTTTTTCCTAGGGAATGGTTGTATCTGCTTTGCCACGAGATGCTGAATCCGTACTATGGCCTCTTCCAGTATTCCACAGATAACATCTACACTCTGCAGATAAATCCTGACTCCTCCATAAATCCTGTGAGTATCCCCTTTCCTCTGTAAATACTGTGCCTTACGAATCTACCCCACCCCCACCCCCCACTTTATGAGGAGTGTTGGTTGGTGCTCGACCACACATCGCAGGAGCACATAGTTTACCAAACATTTAAATGCTGCTTTGCCGTTTAATGTGTGGAACAAATCTCCCCGCTGGTATTGAGGTCTGAGGCCTGCAGGAATGTGGCCATAGACCAAGATCAGTTAAAAGCAGTGTGGTAACGTGAAAAGATTCTCATATATGGGTGCCCAGTTAATTTGTTAAAAGGAGTAATGGAGCTGCGCGAGATTGTGTTCACCAAATATGGATGGGGGGTGGTTCTCATAGCAATCTGTTATGAAGAGCACATGCCTTACGAAAGGTGTCATTTCACTGTGAAGTAGGCATGGCAGGCCGCCCTCTGATCTGCCTGCCTTTTCCAGTTAATTCTGGAGGTTGATTTCTTTTAGCACAAAAAAAAACTGTAAAACAAGATGTTTGACACCTCGATGACCTTCTGCTGGGAAAACAGAATGAATGTTTTGTAATGTATGAAACTGTACACTGTGTCTCTGATATGGAATGTAGTCATGGGGGAGGACCGTGATGATAATCCCCCCCTTTACAGGATCACTTGTCGTACTTCCACTTTGTGGGCCGCGTCATGGGCCTGGCCGTGTTCCACGGACACTATATCAACGGCGGCTTCACGCTGCCCTTCTACAAGCAGCTGTTGGGGAAGCCCATCCAGCTGTGCGACCTGGAGACGGTGGACCCCGAGCTGCACAAGAGCCTGGTGTGGATCCTGTGAGTCGACCCTAACTCTGCACTAATGCAGCTCGGCGATGTGACACTGATGTGGAGAAGCTTGATAACTTTCAGATTTTGAAGGTCCAAGTTGGAACGCAGCATCACATATAGAGCACAAGACACATCAGTAAGGCATCGCAGTACAGCCGCCTTGGACAGTATGGGTCTGTGAACATACAGCTTGTGCTTTTTGCCTGTTATCAGTATTGCCCTGGCTTTGATGTGGATGGCTTTTTGCTTTAATAACCGTACAAGCTCCCTGCTTGGACCTGAGCAGATGACTCTTGGCGTGAGGCACGACTCGGATTTAGAGGTCGCGGTCTAGATGAGTTGGCACCGTCAGAGCCGCAGCTGAAAGGGCTTTGCGTGTTTGATTGAAGGACTCTCCGGTTTCAGGGAGAATGACATCACAGCTGTGCTGGACCATACCTTCTGCGTCGAGCACAATTCCTTCGGGAAGTTCCAGCAGCACGAACTGAAGCCCAACGGGCGCAACATCCCGGTAACCGAGGAGAACAAGAAGGAGTATGTCAGGTGAGCCGGCAGTGTAGCTCAGCCGCGCCTCTAGTGTTCATGCATTCTGCATGGCCTTTAAAGTGCTATGGGCTTGTTTCTCATTTAGGCTCTATGTGAACTGGCGCTTCATGAGGGGGATTGAAGTCCAGTTCCTTGCGCTGCAGAAGGGCTTCAACGAGCTCATCCCCCAACATCTGCTGAAGCCGTTCGACCACAAAGAGCTGGAGGTGAGGCCCCTCTTGTCGAGACCGTCTCGTTGACTCCGCTCACGTCCCTCCGCTGACGGAACCCCGTCTGCCCTTCAGCTGATCATCGGGGGCCTGGGCAAGATCGACCTCAACGACTGGAAGGCCAACACGCGGCTGAAGCATTGTGTGGCCGATAGCAACGTGGTCAAGTGGTTCTGGCAGGCCGTGGAGTCCTTTGACGAGGAGCGGAGGGGACGGCTGCTGCAGTTTGTCACGGGCTCCACCCGTGTCCCCCTGCAGGGCTTCAAGGCACTACAAGGTGGCTGTCGCATTAACCGGGCCTGCACTTCCTGTACTTTGACACTGCTGTTCAAACTGCCACTGTGCGTTTCCCTTTATGGAACAAGAAGCATGCAGTGAGCTTCGTAGGGTTAATGGATGTGGGGCAGTATTAACTGGAATGCATGTTTGTAAGGCTCTACAGGTTCAGCAGGACCAAGGCTATTCACCATCCACCTGATAGATGCTAACACAGACAACTTACCGAAGGCTCATACGTGGTAAGTGTAACATTCCATGCCATGTGGGTTTTGGAGTTTTGGAATTTTATAAATATGTGGCTTAAAAGCAGACTCATGCATTTAGGTTTTACGACTTACGTACTTTATGTTAAGTACCTTTAATCCTACATTCTGCAGAATTGATACGCTAACTGGCTGATCTTCCAGCTATATGCATGCGGTTGCGACTTGGATCTCACATGTCTTCCCACCCTCCACCCCAGCTTCAACCGCATCGACATTCCACCCTACGAATCCTATGAGAAGCTGTACGAGAAGCTCCTGACCGCTGTGGAGGAGACCTGTGGCTTTGCGGTGGAGTGAGGATGACACCGGCTGCCGAGTCGCCAGGCAGTGACCGCGTACGCTGGGGTGGGTTGGGGGGAGGGAGGGGGGAGAGCATCGTAACCAGGGGTAGGACACCGGCCGGAGCGGGATCCTACCGGTGCCATCCAAAGGCGGTAGTGCAGTGAGAGCGAAGCGCTCTCTGAGGCACCTTGGGGGATGCCTGGGGGGGGCTCCCTGCTCACAGCCGGGGGGCCGTCTTAAAACGACGTGGAATCGTTGATGTCTGCTCAGAGCAGGGGAGCCATTCAGCTCATGGTTGCTGCAATACACAGAGCCACACTCAACTAGTCTGTGTCAAGGAGCCCTTAAGTCCAGGGCTAAGCTCTTTGACACTGGGCCCAGACGAGAGACAAGCCAATCTACCTAAAGCAAACTCGATAGGAGGGGTTTAGCCGCCAAGGCTAAATACTTCAGTCACATGTCAGTTAGCATTTTAGCTATTCTATGACATCTACCTGTCTGTTTTTCTTTTGTCCTGCTTTTTTCTATATCCTATTTTAATATATTATGACAGATTTATACATTTTACTAGCACACGTTCTGTAACTGACTTTTTTTTGTTCTGTTAAGTCCTGTACTTTCACACAGCTGCCTGTCTGCATGTGTCACGGGACCCCAAACGTAGACCTCTTTCGATGTTTGGTGACACAGCAGAGCTTCTCCTCGATGTACACCACCTGATCTAATCAAAAAAAGTTTGGGTAACGTGGGCAGAAGCCATCCACTGTTAGGGCACATTTTTAGGGATCTTGAAGGGCAAACAGTTTTCAGGATTTTAAGCTTGAATTTTAATTTTCTTTTATACTGATTATTTGCACATAGGAATGGTTTAATTCCCAGAACTTTGCTTTTTTATTCTCTAATTTATTCCTTGTCTGTCGTAACAAGGAGAAATGGTCACTCAATTTGAATTTGTAAGTCTGTTGACGGATTCAGGAGACATTTCGTAAACCCGGTACCCCGGAGCTGGTTTGTTAGCTTTTCCTGAGATTACAGGTTAATTCCGTGACACGTTAACAGTATGTCAACTTTGGATCCAAAATCCATACTATTAACAGTACCAGTCTGTGTTAATATTCTGTGAATAATCTTTAAAGCGTTTTAATGGAACATGACAAAGAAATGAATAGAATGTATTTTTTTAAGAGTTCAAGATATTCAAGGAGGGTTAAACACCACACTGCTTTTACCTGCTTGCTGTCACGAATGCATGAAATATTTTTTAAAATATTGAGTCTGTAGTTAGAATGCGCAGATGAAAATGAGTTGGTCAGTGTTGCCTTTCCTCTGGTTAAGCAGTCTGATGCACTCGTCCTCATATACCTGTGAAGATGCAGCAAGCTCCAGATTTTAGGCGTGTCGTGAGATGAAAATCCGTGCTGTCTGGCCTGCGGCTCCCAGCCATGAGCGGCAACTCCAAGTAAAGCCTGGTGCCGTCCGGCTGAGAGCGTCAAGACCTCTCTCCTCAATCCTGGTTGTGGGATGATGTCCTCAAAGCGGTGGACCCATGTATATAACTTGGTTTCCCCACATAAATAATATCAGACCGGTGAATGAAAGGGTGAAAAGGAGGTCTAAGATTTCAGTGTGCATTACCTACAAACATGGAGCCAGGCTATTGTATGTGTGTCCAAATGAGCCAAGTCCATCTTATTTTTTTTCTGTGTTCCACAACCACTTGATTTGTATATTTTTTTAAACTAATTATTTATTACTATGTAATGTCATTTATGTATTGCTGCTATCATTGCTATTCCATACTTTTCAGAAAAGCTGATTTGTGAAAACTGTACACTAATCTCTGTATTTTATGTATAAATCAAAGTATTTTAAAACTGCTGCTATTATGAAGATAGGTGGAGCGTTCAGAGACTGATGGAGCTGAGTGCGAGTCAAGGCCAGGCCCCGGAGGTCTCCTTCATGTTTGTGATATATGCAATAAAATCCCACAACTTTATATTCTGCCTTCTTTGTTAGCTTGTCTTTATTTTAACGCTCAGCGGGTCAGGGTTGACCTGTCCCTGTGTGTGGATCGGAGGCTGTAAGTGAAACCCAGGGTTAAGAATGAGAGGAATATGGGACCCGTGGCCTGTACTACGAAATGTGAGTTACTGGCTTATCAGGGTAACTTGTCGGATTTAAGGTACCAGAGTTTAAATGGACTTCATGTTCGTTCACTTACATTTTGCTCAGACTACCTTAAATCCGACAAGTTACCCCGATAAGCCAGTAACCCCGCTTCGTAGTACAGGCCACAGGTCACTGTAGCAGTGAGCTTCGCAACTGGTGGCCCCTGACAGTACTCAGCGGTACCTGCACACGATTCAGTGCGTTACTGAGGTTACTATTCCTTGAATAGTGCATTATATATGATGCTTTCCCTCTGGCATTTTGGACCCACACCATTCCGAAAAGAGAGACTAGTTACTGCACAGTTCCAGCTCGCTTCGGGTTTCGTTTCCGGAAGGGTTTGCTTGGTAAAGGTGTTGTCAGGTTTGGAGAGCGACAGTGACGTAAACTAACTGACGTGAAATTTAACTGTTGACCGGGAGTACATGATATTAATTACCGCTAGTGGACTTTCCCTTCGCTTGCATAAATTCGCATTACGATTTTATGCTGTTTTATAGTATTTTATGAAGTAGTAGGGTTGGAAATTTTTAAGTTCGGGGTTATCGGGAAGGCATCAATGCCGGTTATGGAATATGTGATACTGCTGATAATGAATAATATATGGAATATTTCCTTTTTTCTTCAGATAATCCATGCACAGAACACTGATATCTTCACGCGTTTCAACCAGTCACGCTGGTAACGCGATGCGCTGTGTTTGGTCGCACTGTTGGCCCTGCTGGTAAGCATGGTGATGTCAGCGTGGGTAAGGCTTAGGTTCTGCTCTGGTATTTACAGTGGGGAGCACCGGGCAGTTCAACTTGCTTCTTGATGGCAGTGGAAGAGCGCTGATATTGTGCCTGTCGCTCGGCAGCGCTGTTTAGGTTCTCAGTGTCATTCTGACAGGGCACAGTCAAAGAAAATGTGCAAAGCTGTTTCAAGTAGCAAGTGTATATATTCTCAGAAAACATGATTAGCGTCAGAATATATGCAAATGAAAAATAAATTTTTCACAGGCATAACAATTTTACACCAACATGAAGATAATTTAGTCACTTTGCCTAAGACTTGCGCAATAGGATGCTGTAACTTAAAATTTTAAATCATTTTAAATGATTAATATTAAGTGATAAAATGTGACAGCCTGATATCCATATTCACTTTTATCTCCTTTGTTTTGTTCATAGCTCTGTTTTGCTACTCGCAGATGTCGGCTGTCAAAGGTTGCTAGGATACTAACAGAGCGTCTATGAATGTAGCGTTCGAAACGCCATCTTGTTTCACTGACTCATTCCCTACATGGGGAACAGTGAGAGTGTGAAAGTAGCATGTTTCTGTACAGCACTGTGGCCCTTTATCCTCTCCATCTTTTCCTGAACAGACCATGTTATCATACTACTGATTACTTTTCAAACTAACCCCCTACTCACATTGGAATAGCCAGGCCGTCTTGTAACTTGCTATCTGCATTTCCTTCCTATACCCCTACCCGGCCTGGGGAAGCCCGGGGCGAGCCAGCTCATTCATGGCCCATGGTAAGGTAGCGTGGCCATGCAGGATACATTAGCCCAGGCTATGTGATGACATGTCCAAGATAGGATTTAGATGAAGTCTGTTTCCAATGTTGGTTTAGCCAAAATGACGTATTCAGATGAAATATGGCTACATAAAATGAAAAAAATAGCATAATTTAGCCTATCATTATCTAGGCAGGCTTTCCTTTTGGGATGACTCTGACCACTACGGAGATTTAGATGTCTAAAACAGCAGGTTCACAAGCCCTAGATGGCAGCTATATTATTCGTCAGATTACCGGGTTGGCTCCTGGATCAGATCAGGCTTGTGCACATGCAACACATAACACCATGGACACCAGATGTTTCTTATGGCTAAGTTGTTCTGATCAGACAACCCAAAATGCGTTGTGGGTTGAGGGCTTGCAGTTAGTTACATCTGAATAACTAAAGATTATGTTGATTAAAACTACACTCAGTGACAAAAAAGTTAAACACCCAGATGGATGAAATGAATCTGCACGTGAAAGGTCATATCTCTGTACTGTATCTCAACGATTGTAATATCAGATCAAATGGAAACAGAGTTGGCAGTATGGGCAGACTCCTGGTCCCATGTCAGTAGGGTGTGGCACCCCCCCACCCCCGGGCCTGGATGCATGCAGCAATACAGTGTGGAAGGGAGTTGATACAATGGCTGTGCCTCTCCTGTGGCAAGTCGGCCCACAGCTGTTGTAACTGGCCCTCGAGATCCTGCAGATTGACACTGGGTCTGAATTGATGTCTGAGCGGAACCCACACACGTTCGATTGGGGGAAAGATCGGGGGACCTGGCTGGCCGTATGAGGACCTCAACATGACGTGGGCAGTCCATAGACACAGGCACCGTCTTGTTGAAAGGCTGTACCAGAGTGCTGTCTCAGGAGGGGTAATGGTATGTTCCATTTGCCTTGGAATCCTTTTGGATTCCAAGATGACATCACATCTGCTAAAAACTCGGGAACACCGAGTCGGATGTGTTCCATTTGCCACAGAAGTAGCAATACCATGGACCCATATGGAAAAGTACGTTTTTTTTGCTTAGCCGAACAACTTGTCAGATTTAAGGTACCTCAGTTTAAATGGCCTTTTATCTTCGTTCACTTACATTTGGCCCTAAGTACCTTAAATCCAACAAATAATCCGACTAATCATGAAATCCAATTCTATCCCGGTTAATTGTTTGGCATTTTTACCAATATCAGTTGATAACACATTACACGCAGTGCTTTACGTATAAAACTCCGTAGCAACACGTCCACAGATAAGTTGGACGGTATAGTGTGTGCGACCGATTTAATGAGCCACAAATGAGAAGTAGTGCGCGAACAGGATAAAACTACAACTTTCCCTTCTGTTGATAAAGGGCGCAGCCATCTTGGATTCTGAACTCGGGATATTCTCTGCTGTCCGAGATATTTCTCGGATCTCCAAGAAACGGGAGCGTGCATGTCGTCGCTTCCGGCTTCAAAACTCGGAATCCGACCCGTAATCCGAGCTCCGAGGGCAAATGGAACGCACCTAAAAGATATGCAGATGTAGGATGGCACTGATGAAGCACTGTGCCATCGGGGTCCCCCGAATCACTACCAGAGATGATCTGAAGTCGTACCCTCAGGCTCCCCACATCATGATGCCAGGAGTAATGCCAGTGCGTCTCGATCTTCACAACATTGGCAGGATTGGTGCCTCCTTGGTGCCACCGTACGCGCACACAATGGTCATCCACGGCAATGCAGAACTGAGATTCATCACTGAACATGGCACAACGCCACTTGTCATCAGTCCATGCCTCCCGATTATGGCACCACTCCAACCGCAGCCATGTCTCCCTGGTGCCAGCAGCAGTCTATTGTGGCACCAAAGATCTTTCCTTAGGATGCTGACTCAGGTAGCTTGGCATTGATAGTCAAAACCTGGTCCCCCTGGCTCTTGTTACGGCCCTCAATTCTTCTTGCAGTTCCATTAGCCAATGTTAGTGGAGGGGAGCTCATTGTTCTGAAGCACACAATGGGAAAGGTCTTCGTCGCGTCAGGCATAGTGAGCACACTGTAATCTAATCTGTAATAACGGTAAAGTATGTCGGGCTTGTGGATGCGGTAGCAGGGTGAAATTCAGCTCACTTGTTTTCATTGGGTGTCCCTCTAACAAGGAAATAATTGGCTCCTTTGTTACCATGCCAGTCAACAGCCGAGGAAGGATGACTCCAGAGAGTTTTCCACATCAGGTCTCTCAAAAGACTGTTTTGCTGTCCTGCTTGGCACCGATAGTGATCTGGCTGTGTAACGGAGTGGCTCTTATTACACGGTCTGGGACACAGCAATCTCAGTTCCCTGTGTCCCGGCTCTGCTTCGAGACGCCTGTTTGGATTTAAATTCAGGGATGTCTCGCTGCTCTACTTCTGGGAAATTCAGTCTGGTCGCCGCCTGTCCTTACTCGCTCCACCATCAGAAGCTTGACATCAGTCCAGATACTTCCATCCACAGGCATTTTAACCGTGAGCTATGTGTCCATCTGGAGCAGAAAATAGCCCTCAGACTGAAACAGTGTGTGTTTTGCAGCCATCCTGTTAGTGACAATCATGGGATTTCTGATGTGTTTTTTTCTGACTCACCCTGCATGTGAATGTTGGGGTCGGGGGGTCTTGGCCTCTCTGCCCGTCCCTCATGGAACAGCAAGTCTGCATTGTGACTGACACCAACCACATCTCGCTTTTATACCGCTGCCTAGGTTTAGATGTCTCATTCTAGATGTGATTAAGGCTAAGAAATGTCTGCTTAGTGTCAGTCATTCTTTTGGCTTGCTCTCTTGTTTTTTCCTTATATAAACCCTGTTAACCATCCACGGGAAGAAACCTGATGAATTTTCCCTCTTGCACTTCTTATTTACTACTGGCAACTGTCCTCACACACAAAACTCTCAGTATTTCATTGAGTTCAGATGTCTTTCTGGCATGTTGGGGGAAGAAAAAAAAAATCTGCCTCATTGTCAACAGCCTTTCATAAGAGCACTTCCAGATTTATTACCAGGTGCTCACACGGCATGGCAGGCTTCCTTGAGAGTCTGAGTCCATTCCTCTGTGGCAGAGTAAATGATTTAGTGTTTACCTCCTGAGCATGTCTGCGCCGCAAACACACTGTGGCATGAGAGATGTGTTTTTAAGGCACCTATGTTCCCATTCCATAGAGTATAACAACCCAAACGCTTCTGTGACTGCCCCCCCCCCCCCCCGACACACTTATGCCTACCATCTGTGCCTTTGTTTTCAGCCTGACACTGTGACTCCCTATAAAGTCATGGAAAAACCTCCATTTTGTTGGCCTTACAGTATTAGTGACTTCGACTTTGGCACGGTTTGGGATTTGTGTCTCTGTCCAGAAGGTCATGGGTTCAAAGCTTCATGGCTGACAGAGTAATCACATTGCTGCCGGGTCCTTCAGAAAGGCCCTTGAATGCTCTAAGGATGCTGGCTTACTGCTTTCTGGCAGCAGAAACTTTCCTGACTGGTGTGATGCTTTTGAGAAATATACCGATCAGCCATAACAATAAAACCACTGAGAGATTAAGTGAATAAACTTGATTATCTCATTACAACGATGCCTGTCAAGGGTGCCATTATATACTATATGGACAAAAGTATTGGGACACCTGGCCATCACACCTACAGAAAGTTTTATAACATCCATTCTAGATCCATAAGCGTCAATATGGTGTTGGTCCCCCCTTTGCAGCTATAACAGCTGCCACTCTTCTGGGAATACTGGGAAGTGTGTCTATGGTAATTTTTGCCCATTCATTTGAAAGGTCAGGCACTGATGTTGGACATGAAGGCCTGGCTCGCAATCTCCATTCTAGTTCATCCCAAAGGTGTTCGATGGGGTTTAGGTCAGGGCTCTGTGCAGGTCAGTCAAGTTCTTCCACACCAAACTCATCCAACCATGTCCTTATGGACCTTACATTGTGCACTGGGGCGCAGTCATGCTTGAACAGAAGAGGGCCTTCCCTAAAGTGTTCCCACAATGTTGGAAGCATAGAATTGTCCAAAAGCATTAAGCATTCCCTTCACTCGAACTAAGAGGCAAAGCCCAATCCCTGAAAATGAACACCGTGCAATTATACCTCCTGGCACAGTACAGTCAGGCAGGTAATCTTCTCCTGGCATCTGCCAAACCCAGACTCGTCCACCAGACTGCCAGACAGAGACGCATGATTTGTCACTCCACAGAACACGTTCGCACTGCTCCAGAGTCCAGTGGCAGCGTTGCCTTACATCACTCCATCAGACGTTGGCATTGCGCTTGGTGATGTGAGGCTTGCATGCAGCTGCTCGGCCATGGAAGCCCATTCTATGAAGCTCCACACACAGTTTTTCTGCTGTGGGGTTAATGCCAGAGGAAGTTTGGAACTCTGCAGTTACTGAGTCAACAGACTGTTGGCGACTTTTACACACTATGCGCCTCAGCGCTCGGTGACCCCGCTCTGTTACTTTATGTGGTCTGCCACTTCATGGCTGAGTTATCTGTTGTTCCTAAATGCTTCCACTTTGTAATAATTACGGTTGTCCATGGAATATCTAACAGGGAAGAAATTTCATGAACTGACGTAATGCCAAGGTGGCATCTTATAACAGAGTCAGAGCATCTCCAAAACAGCAGGTCTTGTGGAGTGCTCCCAGTGCTCCCAGTATGCAGTGGCCAGTACTTATGAAAACCGGTGCAAGGAAGGCCAACCGGCGACAGGGTCATGGGTGCCCGAGGTTCATGGGGAGCGAAGGCTAATCTATCTGGTCCAATTCCACAGGAGAGCTACTGTAGCACAAACTGCTTAAAAAGTTCATGCTGGCTATGATGGAGAGCTGTCAGTACACACAGTGCATCACAGCTTGCTGCGTATGGGGCTGTGTAGCCACAGACCGGTCAGAGCGCTCATGCTGACTCCTGTCCACTGCTGAAGGCGCCTACAATGGGCACGTGAGCATCAGAACTGGACCATGGAGGAATGGAAGAAGGTGGTCTGGTCTATTGAGACATGTTATCTGTTACATCATGTGGATAGCCAGGTGCATTTAGTTATTTACCTGGGGAAGAGATGGCATCAGGATGCACTATGGGAAGAAAGCAAGCCAGCAGAGACACTCAGTACATTTACATGCACAGCTAAATTGAGTTACGGTTATAGCTCATCTACGCCATTAAATCAGACTGCTGTCCTTGTCCCAGTGTACATGCACAGGAGGGGAATCGTTTTATTGACTGAAGTATGTCCGACTCCACTACGATAGGCGACAATATGGCTCCTTTCAGGCTATCAGTACTGGGCTTTTCCGGTTGACCTATTATGTCAGAGACGTAAAAATTAATAAAATTAATAATAATGGATGTGTGGACAAATGAAGTGGCACAATCACAAACTGGTCGGAAGAACAGATACAAGATCAGGACAGCATAACAAGAAATGAAGTATGTCGTGTAATATATTATTACAGCATGGTATTGGAAATTTTTCATATATATAAATGCGATTTGGTTGTAATAAATATTGGGGTAACATTGCTGTATGGTGCTGGAGTTCACCAACCTCTGCTATGCTCCAAACTTCTTCTCTGTACCTGCTTCTTCTGTTACTTCCAGGTCTAAGGCCGGGGGCATGGGGGGGGGGGGGGGGACTATGGGGCATG
>JAODLC010000049.1:7426861-7442048 GCA_026781145.1 Hippopotamyrus pictus
GACACCTGACAGGCAGCCTAGGGGTCCGCTCTCTGACAAACAACGCTCTGCCGGTCCCCAGGACACCTGACAGGCAGTCTATGCGGTCCGCTCTCCGACAAACAACGCTCTGCCGGTCCCCAGGACACCTGACAGACAGCCTAGGGGTCCGCTCTCTGATGACTATGGAGCATGCACAGAGTGTCTAGGCCAGTTTGAGTCCGACTCCATTGGAGTAAATCAGCTCCAAATTGCATTATCTGGATGTCTTAGTCCGACTTCGAGAATTTTGATTTAGTATGGTTTCAGTCAGACTAACATGTTTACATGTACATTAAATCTGGTTTTAGAAGGACTTACACAATAATTTGATTTTTTTTTGTGTGCATGTAAACGTCCTGAGTGTGATGATCTGTGTATTGTTCTGATGGGAAACTTTCTGGTCCTGGCATTCATGTGGGTGTTACTTTGACACATATCACCTACCTAAACATTGCTGCAGACCAAGTACACCTCTTCATGGCAACGGTATTCCCCCATGGCAGTGACCTCTTTCAGCGCACTGCAACACTGCAAACATTGTTCCGGAGTGAACAGAGAACATGAAAAACAGTTCATGGTGTTGACTTGGCCTCCAAATTCGCCAGGTCTCAATATGATTGAGCATCTGTGGGACGTGCTGGACAAACAAGTCTGATCTCTGGAAGCTCCATCTCTTAACTTACAGGACTTAAAAGATCTGCTGGTAATGTCTTGGTGCCTGATACCACAGAGGTCTTATGGAGTCCATATCTGAGCAGGCAAATATCTGCTAAATACCTATGTCAATCTCTTGTGGCTTTTGATTGCAAATAACTAGACATGAAATGTTAAGATGACATGTGTTACTGGATTAAGATTTTAGATCATGATAAGTAAGTCCAGGAAGTGTGACATATCAGTGAGGGATCTGCTGAGCCAGATAGTTTCCAGATGCAGAAGAAACCTTCACTCTTTGAAGGCGGTCATGGCCAAAATTGGCTCATTGATGGGAGAGTAAATTAAGCAGCCTGGACAGAGGATTGGATCAAGCAGGCCAATGTTATGTTGTATTTAGGTTCATTCCTCTGATACGTGCAGTTCTGGATCACATTGCTTTTCAATGCCTGCTGAGATAACACATGGAGTCCTGTTTCCAACTGCTTAAACCTTCATCAGGGTGAAGTAAATGCCCCCTTCAGATAACCTTCACATCAACTTGATGTAGCTGGGATAAGGATGCATGGCTTATGCTTTATAAATGGCCATCATCTATTCATATCCTCCATTGGGCTGCCATAAATCATCCAGTGTTACTTAATCTTTCTTCGATTTTTTTTTTTTCAAGCATTGGGGTCTTGAAGCCACGTAAACTGAATCAACAATTGCCAGGCATTATCGACTGGCACAGAATCGGTGTTGTTTACTGAAGGTCACCCATTCTTTGCTTCTTGTGTCAGATCCACAAAACCAGAGGCTAATTTACTTCGGCATTCAACGAAAAGCATCAACGGAGCATCACGGAATGCCTAAAACATTGCTTGGCAGAGCGTCTGAAGCCGCCGTGCGCGTGTGGCTATCAGCTTTCGCAGCTAATGAGTACAAGATGCTGGAGATGCTGTTTACCATCGGAGACAGACGCAGTTGCCATTGGATGATGCTGTTAACGGGTAAGACTTTGGTTTAAGGTTTTCAGCTGGAAGTTACTAAGACTTTCCGATGAGTCACTCTACGTGCTGCAGTTTGCTTTGTGAACAGCACTGTCTTCTGAAGCAGCTTCTGCCTTCAGAAATCAAAGGAAGGCTGTGAAGCTCATTTCAATGTGATCTTGCACTGCAGTTAATGATTGTCTTGGGACAAGTTTTCAGATTCCATGGTGGCATTAAAGCACGGCTCATGGTGAGATCACATGTGTACATGGGTCATTCTCAAAGGAGAGTTCATTGTTCATGAGTGAGTCATAGCAAGATGTGTTTCATTTGTCTTTGCTCTTCTCAACACTGTTATAATTTACCCCCGTAACTTTTCAATGGGTAATAATAAGGGTTTAGTTAAGCTACCTCATTATACCATGTTATTAGAAATTACAGTTCTTTTGTTATGCTGACCATAACCTACATGAGGCCTGGGTCTCGGAGTGAGATCGGTCAGAAGTGTAGATTTCATGTTCGGTAGAGACATCAGCAAGGTGCAAGTTAAAGCGAGAACCTCTTATCACGTAATTATAGCAGCTGTTGAAAGCCCACATGATTACAGTCCGATCATTCAAAGTTACAACAAAAGGTAAACATTTTGATTAATAGGGGAGAACAGACATTAGGACTTCTAACACACACGCTTATTTCAGGCGTTATTTGTTCTCAAGATATAACACCTTTTGACAGAATTATTCCATACTCTGCAGCAATTAAAATACCTTTCAAGGCCTGGGTGATTAGTGCAAGCTGACAGCACCTGCTTTGGGGGATTTTTTGTAATCTGCACTGTCTATTAATGTGCTGTAAAAGGACCATGCCTCAGGTCAGTGTTCCCAGTCCTCAGGGACCCTCAGCCGGTCCACATTTTTCTCTCTCCGAGCTCCCTGACTGACAGTCCACATTTTTGCTCCCTCCCAGCCCCCGGGGAGCAAAAATGTGATGTTGGGTCCCCAGGGACCGGATTGGGAAACACTGCTTTAGGTGATCGATTATGTTTGGCACCGTTCCTTGCAGAATGTGTCATTTCCTGTCTGATGGTCACATCACTTCCTGCTGAAGCCTCCATGTAGTTCAGTAATTGTCTTTGCCTTCAGCATTCTTTGCCATTTGGTAGCCATTTTTTAAAGAAAACACAAAAAGTGAATTTCCTGGAGGAAAAAATATATCAAAGACTAACCTTAAGGAGTTCAGTAGGCTATGGAATTTTTACAATGCCATGATTTCTTCAGCTACCAATAGTTTATAGCGATGCAAAATAACGGAGTGATTTGTCCTTTTAATGCATTTTTATGTATTTGAACTATATCCCGGCTTTTACTCTGAAAGTTTTGTCCCTTATGATATTTCATTTTGGCATTGTAACTGTGAATAAGTTTGTTTATATTTAAAATTCATCTCTTCTAAAAACTTATTGTACATTATTCCTAGACCTATAAATTCAGTTACTGGACAGCAATAAAGAGATCTTAAAAGTATCACGGTTGACATTAAATCATCCAGTTGAATATGGACAATAATGGTTTGTTGAGGAGTGTGTTTATTTAGGACACTGCATTCCTGAGCACCCTGTACTTAAGTCTCCTGTTTTTTGCTAATCTACCCCCTGCTGGTGTAGAGGTCTGAGCCAGCCCTACCCCCTTTTCTTCCATTAATCAGGAATACTTTGAACTTTTCAATTTCAGTGTAGTGTTGAAGGCCACTTTATTAGGACACCTAAGTAGTACTTGATCTACTTCAAGTGTAAACAAGTTGTGCATTCTGCACACCACTGCTGTACTGACTTGTTACTTTTGCACTTGTAACCTTCCTGTGAGCTCTAGTGTGTCTGGCCATTCTCATCTGATCTGTCTCAGTCATAAAGTGGTTTTGGCCACAAAAATGCTTCTGAGAGGATGTTTTTCACCCATTATGCCATTCTCTGTAAACTTTAGAACTTTAGCGTGTGTAAATCCCAGGAGAGTGGCAGTTCTTGATGCTGGAACCATGATACATTGAAGTGCATTCAAAATTGCTATGATCGCTAGATCTTAACCATTGAATGCTTAGGAAAGCAGTAGGTGAACCTCTTGACCCTGCCTGTGTGCTATATGTGGCCACTCAGTTCCGAATAACATCATTATGGCTGTCATGGGGAATGGTTTTCATCCCCTACATTTGAGGGCTCTGAGACTACATTGTTTGATGAGAGTTTTTTTATATTTGTTTGAAACAGATATTACCAAGTGTACCACCAGGGCAAGAGGACATAGTGTAGGATATTTGTGAGTGTATTCAGGATCAGATCTGCGTGTAAGGCAGACAACCATAGTGTCTCATGATTTGGTATGACATGAGAGAGTCTGCAGTCTCAATGCAATTCTTTGGCACCAGTAACAGTCTTACACGCACAATCTGATATCATCGTGATATAAACGCAAGCTTCAGCTCAGTAAAATTATAAGTGACTTCAGAAAAAAAAGCCTGAAGTCGCATATAAGAAGCGAACTTAAGTGATGCCAAGTTCGCTTCTTATATGTGACTTCGGGCTTTTTTTTCTGAAGTCCCTTATAATTTTGCATTGAGACTGCAGTCTCTCTCATGTCATACCAAATCTTTTTTTTCTCAGGGGGATATAATCATGATATCGAGATCACGATTATTTAATACGATTAGTCATTGACTTTGGAAATATGCATTTATTGAACTTACAAAAACAATATGCAGCACAATGATTGTTTTATCTCAATTATTTTGTTTTGATAATCGTTGGAATTGAAATTCAAATTTGATTAATCGCCCAGTTCTAGTCTCTAAGCTGCCTGTTGTATGTGCATGTGTGTGATGTGTCCTCCAGTGACCTGACATCTTGGCCGAGGGTGGCCCTAGCTTTGTCACCTGTGCTACCTGGGATGGGAATCACCCCCCACCTTCCCAGAATAAGTGATTTTCCAAGACAGATGTAATGTAAAAAGTATACTTCCACTTCTGATTATGTGCTTAGGTCTGCAGACATTGACAGCCACCAAATGAGAATCATACGCATGAACACACAATAAAAAATCTTAAGGTCAGACCTGACCACCTCCTGGAGGCCTTCAGCACGCCACACCAGCCCAGTGCAATTTGCCTGTCAAACATGAGAAGCTCTGCCAAAAGAACAGATCAGATATTGATTATCTAAAATGGACAGATTGCTGATAGAAGCCTCTAATGACTCACTCTGCATGTACAAAATACTTTCAAGTAAGGTCATAATATCTTCTGTGGCTTCTGATTAATCACCAAGAACTTTTTCATCAATTTCCTCAATGTCAGAAGCAATTGCCACTGTTAATGACAGAACTGAATGTCCCCCTCATCCCAAGACCGTCAATCTTCATCCCTTTCCTCACCTATAGTATTGAGCTGTGAGTAATGATGAAAAGTACCAGAGACCCAAATGAGGTTTCTCCACAGGGTTGCTGGAATCACTGCCCATGACAGGTTGAAGAGTTTGGAGACCTCCAGGGACCCTGAAACAGAGCCACTGCTCTTTCGGATCGAGAAGACTCAGCCGAAGTGGTTTGGGCATTTTGTAAGGATGCCATTGGGATGCTCCCAAGGGATCTGGGCATGTCTGAATGGGTGAAGACCCCATGGCAGACCCAGGACATGCCGGGATTATTCGTCCCTACTGGCTTGGGAACATCTGGGAATCCCCCAGCATGAGCTGGAGTCCATGGCGATGGAAAAAGACATCTGTTCTGACCTTCTTGGCATGTTGCCACTGCAGCCCTCACCAGGAAAAGCAGTGGGAAGAAGATGACGATGTCCTGTGATTCCGAATGGGACTTCATTACGTCAATAATCTATTTTATATGGGTCAGTTTGTCTTTTTATACAATTTAGAAAATATAAAGCACCCATGACTGAAAAATATATAGAAATATGACATTTTACTTTCCTGATTCACTCCCAAGAAAGTAATATTAAGTGCAGAAGCCAATATTCCGAGGCATGAAGGAAACTATTCTTATTTCGGCATTTATGATGTCTGGAGTCTCCTCTTGCCTACGGATAATCACCTGTACAAGTGAATGTTTATTCCATATAAATGAAAACATAGACGGATTACAAATCCCTTTAATTCATAACGTGTATGGTTGTGAAATTTAATGATCTGACCCAAAGATTTCAAGTTAAATGAGATCCATCATAAATTTAATACAGATTGTAGGAAATGTTGATTTTAGAGCTGGGCATGTTGAATGTCTTGTATTAAATGCAAACACACCCTAGTTGTGTATTTCCTACATAGTGTCACTGTTCCCAATTTGTATAGTTTGTTATAATAATACAGGTTGCAATTGATCACCAACCCACAATACGGATTGTGGAAGATAATGAACCTGAAAACAGACACAAGATACAGAGTGAGATCTCCTAAGTAAATCAACAAGGAAATGAAATTTACTAATGGCCTTTATAAATGGGAAAATTAGTTATGCATTGTGCTCAACAAATTATATTATAATAATTACTCAACGTACTGTACTTGATTACCAATTTAGTTTAACCTCAGCACATGGACAATAATAACTGAGTTTCATTATAGTAATACACGACTGCATTGATTAAGACTTCATTTCATTCACTCTCCAAAATGACACTCTCCTGACTGACATGCCTCCCAGGGTACTCTCTGGAGTGTGTTCCACTGGACAGATGGACAAGCGATGTGGAAGCAGTGCCTGTACTTGAGGCTGTAACAGCAGGTGAAATGTCTCTTTGAGGTCTCCTAGGCGTTTATTAGTTTTGAGGAAATATCAAGTTGGGACATAAACGCCTTTAAAAAGCCACATGTTTGCGGTAACTGATCAAGCTTTCGCTTCATCCTCCGTTTCGCCAACCGCTAATGGGGTGTTTTAGCAGATCTCGTCTTTTCATACTTCTGCTGTTCTTTTGCTTTTCCATATAAAGGCTTTTCCATATTAAAGCCGTGGTTTCGCAGATGACATTTTCCATTTTTTTCCCTCGTGCGATCTCAAGGCTGCTCTGAAGGAGACACGCTGTTCAGTCCACAACTTCATAAGCAAACATTTATGAAACACTGGTCATGCAGCATTATGTGTCTGGAAACAACTGGCTTACTTGTTGCCAAACGATTTGTGTGCATAAAAAAGTGATATTCTGTATTCTTTTGACTTTCAATGGTTTTCTCCCTGTCGTGCTTCCATTTCTTAGATTTTGAAGTGGTATGCTAAGTATGATATAATTAAACAGAATAGCGTAGAAAATACGCATCCTATCAATGATAATTCTCCACTGATCCAACCTCAGAGTCGTGAGGACAGTGTTGGCTATGAAACCTATGTAGGATAATAATGCAATTATGGGGGATTTGGTGCTGTTTTGGAAATGAGGTTCCTTATGTGTGTATCCATCTACTGCTTCTGCGAAAGCTTGTTGTGCTGCGGCAGTTGTACCCTGCGTACTCCGTCACCAGCATCGCTGTCGCTCTTTAAACTGTCACGTTACTCCGCTGGGAGGAAAGCGAGGAGGGCCTGGTCATTCGCGGATGGACGGAGTGTCACATTCACAGTTTGAAGCCTTACCACCATTTTATCAGCACAGGTGTTCCACTTACTGAAAAGACCTTCCGACGATCTTAAATAATAATCATACATAGTCTAGATTAATTCTTGGTTAATTACATGGATATTTAAAACATCTTTGGCTGATAAAACATGCCCATAGACATAATGTAACCACAAAACAAAACTGATACGTCGAAAGATTACAATAATACAACAGTGATAACGAGACGAGCTAATATCCACCTAGTTCTCTGTCTGTGTGGAAACCTACATGTTGTCCGATGTCACCTTGAAGCGATCTCAGTCCGTTAGAAATAACTCAGTTGTCCATCCACTAATATTTTTTATATATAGGTTTACACGTGTGCAATGTGTAAAAGAAAAAATATGGAAAATAAGAAAAATGGAAATGACCATCTGTACTTTCCCCGCGTAATATCCAATGCAAAATATAATGCAAACTTTGAGGCACTGTCGTATATAGTTTGAAAGAACACCCTAATAATGTTTAACCTGTCAGTTTTACTCCTTTTAAAGGATGTACGTCATTTTCCAGCACTTTAAAAATATGTTTGTGCGTCCTGAGCAGAGCTACAGACCCGCTGGGCAGCAAACATCAAGAACAGGTGGGTAAGACGGTGGCGTTGGTGGTCGATTGTCGAAGTACTGTCGTTATCTCCTATTTCTTTTTGATTTGAAGTTAACCTGAATTTAGATAAAAGTCTTTTATATAGGACGGCTGAAATAAGCGCAGCTTAATTAAATCAACCCGAAATGCATAGATCGACTCCATTTTAGAGAGCTTAGGATACTTTGAAGATTTAATTTTTTTTATGCGATGCAGAAAATTCTCCAAGGATGATACAAACTGAATAATGCATGCACTGGATAATTTAATTTAAAAAATCGCCACACGATTGAAAGTGTCACGGCGTGACACTTTTTTCAGAATCGATTAATTTGCTTTTAGAAGTTTTATCTCAGATGCGGTCGCTTGGAAAACAGAAGGCAGTGCGGTCTGTACACGTTTGACTTTTTCTTGCAGGAAAAGCAACGTTCATCTGAGCGTCCTGCGGCGTTATGGACTTTAATTAAATGAAACGTCCACACTTCGAGAATTTTTATATCTTAACGGTGGCGTTTGTTTCTGTTCCTAAAACATTCAGTATTTTAACAACCTTAGAAGACAAATTAGCAGGGTTTAAATCTTATCATCGGTGGATAGACATGTCTTTTAACAACACGGCAGCGATTTCCAGTCGGTGTAACGCTTTTTGGTATGGTTAATTATACATTCATTGTCATTTTTTTTTCTTGGGGGGGGGCATGTCTTTACATTTAATTTTAATCTCAGGCGTTTGTTCTTAAGACATGCCACGATATGTTACGGAAGAGGATTAGGGCCACCATGAAAATATTATTTGAATTCTGACTTTGTCAGAATTCTGACTTTTCTCAGAATTCTGACTTTAATCTCAGAATTCTGACTTATTTTCTAAACTCAGAATTCTGAGAAAAAAGTCAGAATTCTGGAAAAAAAAGTCAGAATTCTGAGATTAAAGTCAGAATTCTGAGATTAAAGTCAGAATTCTGAGAAAAAGAGTCAGAATTCTGAGAAAAAAGTCAGAATTCTGAGAAAAAAAGTCAGAATTCAAATAATATTTTCATGGTGGCCCTAATCCTCTTCCGTATATACTTGTGTACTCAGTTTAAGATAATTTTTAAGCAACCTGGAGTACAAAGCAATTAAATTCTGATGTTAAGGATCTGACTGGTAATGGTGAAATTCTATCTTGTATTTCCTGTCATAACTGCTTTAAAATGCTTTACTCCTGGGTTTAAGCCCAATGCAACAGTGTTTAGGTAGGTGAATTGCTTTGATTTTATATTTAAAATATTTGTTTAAGCAATGACATTTATATAGCGTTATCACAATAATGTACCTATCCCACTGTTTCTGTAATAAGAAACAACTAAATATAAATGCTCTGATCTTTCATAAAGTCTGAATAATTCAGTGATGTATCATTACAAATAGACATTTGAATTATTAATTCATTTGAGATCTGTGTGACCTCCAGAGATTGTCTTACTTTAATTTGTAGTTCAAGTCTTTCTGGGAAAAAGGATACAAAGCTGGACTAAAAATGACGGACGTTATACTATTCAAAAAAAGTTTGTAGTGATTGGGAAAATGGAAAAACTGACCAATTCTGGCCTGTCTGTAATACCCTGTGCTCTAATAATGTGACTGATTGCCTTTGCTGCCTGTGAGCACTACATACCCGAAAGTGTCTTGGTGGCCAAACTTCATTGTACCGTATCCTTATTATCCGTGCTTTGTACAGACAGACAGGGCTGTGCCAAGCGCAGCGCTACGGGTCACCATCCCGCGCTCGGGTGGTACGGCTCCCGTGGGGATGGGAATTTGCTCTGTCGAAAGTGCCTGACAAGTAACCGTTCCGACGAAAGACACTGTACCTGGGATCGAGGGATAATGAAAAAAAATATCACCGATTTAATGATGGCCGCCTGCACTGACTTGCCATATTGCTCATATTTTAAATCCTATTTTTAATTAAACTTATGTATGTTCCATGTTGTCTGTGTACGTATTCACCAATACTGCCAAGACAAATTTCTAGTACATGTAGGTGTATCTGGTCAATAAACTGACTCCTGATTCTGATAATGTGTTGCGGTCCAATCACAGTGCACATGCAGCCTAATAAATGACAATAATGATGATTAAGGGATTCACGCGCAGGAGACGAGGGCGTCTGATAGAGCGGTGATCTACGGTTGGCATCTGATGCAACTTTCTAATGCCGTGCCGGCAAGATGAGGAAAGAACACGGTCTCCCGCTTCAGCCTTAGCCTCCTCTGGTGTGTTTCTCAGGAGAGTTTTTTGCAGTAAATCCGGCTGCATATTAAGTGTCAGCTTCTTGTGATAATTTGCATATATTTATGCGTGTTACGTTTCTTTATACGCATGCCTCCATTTTCTTGCTCACGAGACTGATCGGGTGCATTTTTGATCTTGATGGACGAAGGGGCTAGACCCCATGTGTAGTCATGTAGCAGAGCGGTGGCGTCTGCCAGACTTCACCGAAGTCCGTGTACGGTCGATGGCCGCAGTGGGTCCCATCGCCTCATTGGCTGACGTTGATAACTGCCTCCCCAAATGGCTGCGAAATTAAGGAATCACCTCTGGAGGGTGACTGAGTAATGGAGGTTTGGGAGACGGGCCAAGAGTAGAGACCTGAGCTGATGGTATCAGAGACACTTAATAAAATTGAAAGGGTGGGGGGGGGCTTCATTTTGCAGGACACTGTTACTATAAGTGTCTCCATTTGTTCATGGTTGTTCCCAATCCTCTGATTTCTGCTTTTGACCGTATCGGTTTATTTCCCAAGTAACATAAGCCCAGGATTTGTTTCCCGGAAATGCTAATTTCGAGGATTGCTTTTATCCGTGTCCGTGGAACCGTCCGAATGACCTTCTGTGGTCCATGTGCGGTTTCCTTCGCCTCTGATTGGCAATTTTACTTGTCTGCCAGCCCCCTCCTTCCGAAAACACAATCGCAGAGAGCCGCCATGCTAATGTAATTAGCTAATGTTTGTAATTCGAATGGCACAATATGGAAACAGAGTACTGCTGCACAAATGGCAAGTAGTGAACACCTAATGTGATGCTGGCATTTCTGCTGCCAGCTAGCAAACCCTTGGTTCATTGCTAGATTCTTATTGTCCTAAGGGCATATTTTTGGCAAGGTTATTTGTTATATAGGTTCTACGTATTGTGATGTTGGCTGCCAGGCTTGTGTGTATAACTCTAGTCTAAACAGTGATGCACAAATTCACTACATGTAGGTGTGAACCAGAAATGAATAATTACTTGTGTATAGTTGTAGCACAATCGAATGACCTTTGCAATAAGTTTATAAAGTTTTTAATCAGAACATGCCACGTCAGTAATGCGTCCATTTAGCGGCCTGCTTCTCAGTTTCTTTGCACAGAAAAAAAACTTCTTTAGCTCTCTGAAAATGCACAGCACTGCTTTTAGACCAGTTACTGATTTACGACATCTGCTTTGTACTATAACTATATAAAGTCATGACAAGTGACTGACTATTGAAAAGAGGCAATATTGTTTTATGACCTACTCTCATTACATCACAATCAAACAATGAATGATTTTCGCTTTAATACAAATTAGATTTTACATTGTATTGTTCCAAAAAGTGTTTATACTTAGCTGGTCAAAATAATCCTTTGGAATTCCGTTTTTTTTTTTTAAGCAACAAGCTAGCATAAATTTTATGTTTAAACAATAAATGGATAAGGTACATAGGATGTACAGACCTAGAGAATCGCAGTTTTCCATTGCCGACGGTTTTGTTGAGACCTGCCTATGCATTTTCATAACTGGATAATGTAATCCTAGCCTATAATTTCGTTTGAACTCGTGTTCTGGTAAGATATAGGACAGCCGCGTTGTCGAGCTAGATGAAGGTGGTCCTGCCTGGTGTAGCTTGGGCTTGCAGTCCTGCCATGAAGCTGAACCTCTTAACCTGACAGAGGAGCCATTCGCCACTTGACAGAATTGTGTGGAAAAATCAGTGCTCATCCCTTTCTGTTGGCGTGACTCTTATCTCCTGCTCTCATTACTTTTAGCAAGTGGTCTATGGCTCAGCAGGTTAGAACACTGCCTGTGATCAGAAGGGCACTGGTTCCAGTCCCAGGTTTGACAGAGTGATTGCTCCGGGGACTGTCTGACCCAGCTCTCTCTCAGAAAGGTACGTCACTTTGGTTAAAAAGCATCTGCTAAAAAAATGTAGAATTTTTCTATGCCTTCGCACAGGAATGATAATGGAGATGTATTCATTTTATCCCAGCTGATGTTTTTTTTTTCCACAAAAGATGCTTTTCCTTTTAATTAATGATGATTCCAAAGTGCCCAGTTGTTTGATATGGGGGCTGGACCTGTTTGCTCTGAAGCGAGAGTCACCCTGACGCGCTCTAACCTATTTGAGTGAGAGCACTGGTAACGCGCGAAGCCCGACTTCCCAGATTTATAGTGTGGCTGCATCGTCTTCTTAAAAAAGAAGGGTCTTTAGCAGGGGATGTATCTTCTGTCTTTCAAGTCCCACTGTTCTCTCGCCCTCTCACCTTATGGTGTGTTTTCTGAGGTCCTGATATTACGGCCTTTATCTCCAAGCGAATGAGGCCTTCCTGGGGAACACGGCCCGGCACAGTTATGGCGCACTGTAAAAGATTCAGACGTCTTGGCTCCACTGTGCTGTCTGGTACTGTTATCATCTCCCGGGATGACGCGAGGTGACTGTACATTTGGCGGTTTGCTTGCAGATGTACTACTGGTACTGACTGAAAGTTTCAAGCATTTGTCTTCCCTTAGGAGAGAGTAAACTTTAAAATATCTTTTAGCTGTATCTGAAATTAGGGTTGGGTACCACTTTACAATAAGGCTACCGTTATAAAAGGTTTATAATCAGATTATAATTAAGTTATGATAAATTGTAATTGTTTTATGAGTGTTTATGCCAGCCAGAGCTCAGTCAGTCATGCAGCCGGACAGATATCAGATGGAGATATCGCACAGAATACACAAGGCTGTTACAAATGCCGTATTAATAAAGTGTAGAGAAGGTCATTAATCTCATACACAAAGCTGCATCCCTCCCTGCCTGGCCTTCAATGCAGAGGACACCTTCTAGAAAGTTCTTTAACTGTTGTTGTGTTATTTCCAGCAGTCTGCACTGTTAGTCAGTCACAGGCCCCTCTCCTTGCAGGCCTCTCTGGTTATTGCATATCCCTTCCAAGTGTTTATTGACAGGCATGGGCTCAAAGCCGCCCGCCTCATTGACATCTGCTTCCGTGGGATTGGCTTTGAGGGTAATTTCCTCTGGTGCAGGTATCATATCGATTGAGCGTGCTTTTCTTTCTTCTGCTTTGCGGTGTTGAATACAGGGAAGTCTTAATTAGAGTGACAGTCTGTGATATTAAACCTGTTGTCTGGAAACACAAGTCTATGTCGATTCATCTGTTGTACAAACAATTCATCCATCCATCCATTTTCTGTAGCTGCTTGTGCTATTCAGGGTTACTGGGGTCTGGAGCCTATTCCAGGGACTATGGGCGCAAGCCAGGGAACAACCCAGGATGGGGTACCAACTCATCACAAGGCTCACTCACATGCACACACACACACACACACACACACACAACTTGGGAACTCCAATCCAACTGCTCTGTCCAGGACCGCAAAACTCTATAGAGGGAGCATCTGTTAGGTTGATCTGGCATGACTGCAGGGCATTTACCTCAGAAGATACAGGAGCAGAGCTGCTAAAACCTCCAGGGACACATCAGCCACTTCTTCACCAGGCTGAGGTCTGGTAAGCGCTTCTGCTGTTCCTCACTGAGAGCTGAGAGGCTCAGAAGGAGCTTCTACCCTCAGACCATCCGACTGCTTAGTTCCTGACTGACACTTTATTTCATATTCCATCCTTATTTATGCACATCACACTTTATTAGAAGTGCGTTGCACATCTCATGCCTATTTATATTACAGTATTTTTTGTATAGTACATTTTTGCATTGTTTTTAGTATAGCTATTTTTCAATATAACTTTCATTATTTTATGTCTTTATTATCATATTGTTAAATTTATTGTCTTTCTGTTGTTTTTATGGCTGAGTTGACCACCTAGCATTTTGCTGCAGGTTATGGTCTGCTTGTATATCTTGCATATGACAAATAAAATCCTTGAATCGTTTTTTTTTTTTTTTTTGGACTGTGGGGGGAAACCTTCAGGAAACCCCGTAATGACGTCATGGTGGGGGCCTCAACCCTAGTCCCTGAGATCGTAATGTTAACCACTCTGCCGCCCCTAAGTCATACCTGGTGAGGAGAAATATATTAATATATCTTATTATATTACCATTTATATAATATTAAATGGCTCCTACACGGGAAAATGTGGAGGAATTCTGCCGGGTGATATTTCACGGCTGCTTCTGTGAGTGGGTTCTCTCACTGTGAGTGTTTGGCCATGTTTCTGGGGTGTGATCAGTACCTGTCAGCCACACAGAGATATGTGACTCCTGGCATTTGTATGAGACTCTGGTTCTTAAAGCTCATGAAAATGAACACACTATAAACGCTGTCTGCGGTCAGCATTCGCAGGAAAGCTGCAGCGCTGATTTTGATCTTGGAAGAAATGTACTTTGTGCTCTTCGGACGTGTTCCTGCCAGACAGCCATCTTAAGTCACAGCTTCCCAGTGTTTGGGTACATTTGTAAATAACATATTTTCTTTTATACATCATTTTCATATTCATGGACCACGACTGGTATATTTTGATGTGAGAAATTAATTTGTTAAAAAGGCTTTCGGTGAATTGCCCCGGCATGGTGGCTGTTGGTCTGCGTCAGATTTGCTGGTTGTGTCCCGCCTTATTTGAACCTCTCTCTGTGGTTCGCTGGCTGTGTCCCGCCTTATTTGAACCTCTCTCTGTGGTTCGTTGACTGTGTACCCCCTTATTTGAATCTTTCTCTGTGGTTCGTTGGCTGTGTCCCGCCTTATTTGAACCTCTCCCTGTGGTTCGCTGGTTGGTCTATCGCCGGTCCTGCAAAAACGGGCCTCTACTCTGCATCCCTGGCTCTAAGGTGGCAGAAATCAAGACCAGAGTATCTTCATGGAAGGATGCTGGTAAACACAGCTCAGTCGGTCTTCTTTAATTTCTGAATACAGCTGTACCCTCAGACTATTCATATTTCTGTGTTGAATCGACACCGTAAGTGCGGTTTAACTGGGAACCCTACGCCATAGCTTACACCAGGGGTGTCCAATCTTATCCGCAAAGGGCCGGTGTGTATGCAGGTTTTTGGGATAACCTGTATGTCAGCTGATCAA
>JAODLC010000049.1:7442148-7454580 GCA_026781145.1 Hippopotamyrus pictus
AGTAATCTAATTAAGGAGTTGCAGCGAAAACCCGCATACACACCGGCCCTTTGCGGATAAGATTGGACACCCCTGGCTTACACTGTAGCCTGACGTGCACCTCACCAGAAATGTCACTTCACGTTGAGGGGACACTGACCACAAGACCTGTGTTTGCTCTGCTTGGCAGAATTTCATTTCTTTATGGGAGCGAAGAAAGTCCTTATATCCCAGGTGTACATACATCGCTGATTGAAAGTGAAGCAAGATTTATATGTAGCATTTAAAAGCCCATCCTAAACGTTATAGCAACAGGTCTACAAAACAGCACCGATTTCGCTTTCCTCCATTAAGTTTATTTTTACTTTACCAAAAAGCAGCATAGACACTAACTTTAGAAAGGAAAATGCATAAAAAGTGACTAGCAGCTGTAAGAAGTTCGGAGCAGCAGAAATATAGCCAGGACTCGATAAATGGATACTTTGTTAAATGTTTGTTATTGTCTGTTTCAATGGCGTGATTCAAAAATATAAGACAATAAATGCAAGATCCAAAACTATGTATCACCTAGTGTTTCAGCGGCGTCATCGCTGAGCAGCACAAAGGCACCAGCGCACAGCTATAAAAACTCGCCACGGCGTAGCCTCAACACAGAAGCATAAATCAGCCTTAAGGGTTTCTGCTTCGTAATCAGTAAAGTGTCCTCAGCCTATTCTAAAGCTGTAATTAAGGTCTTGCCCTAATGGACTCCATACATGTATTACAAAGCCAGAAGGCTTATACATGAACTTGAGGCTTGGAGTCTAACGTGATTTCCAGTTCTGGTGATGGCAGACTGCTGCCTAAAGCAACATCAAATGTCAGGAATAATAAATAAAAATGTGTGTGTGACTAACAGGCTAAACGCTTGGACTGTTTCCCAAGGATCTTCTGGATAACCAGAATATGACGTGCATTAATCACGTTAACTGGGGCGGCTCGGTGGTTCAGTCCTTAGCTCTGGTGCCTCACACCTCTGGGGCCGCCGTTCGAGTCTCTGCTGCCGCGCCGTTTGTGTGGAGCTTGTATGTTCCCTCTGTGTTATTGTGTGGTTTCCTCCAGGCACTCTGGTCCAAAAACATGCTGTGGTTCATTGGAGTTACCAAATTGCCTGTAGGTGTGAATGGTCTGTCAATAAATGCTGTGAGTGCGCCAATGGGTTGGTGTCCCATCCTGGGTTGTTCCCTACCTTGTACCCATAGTGTCAGGGATAGGCTCCGGATCTCCCCGCCCCCCCCCCGAATAGGTCAAACAGTTACAGAAAACGGATGGATTAATCACATCAACCATTCAGCCTTAAAGAGTTCCTTTATAACATGTTACAAAACCGGGAAATGTGTTGGAATGTGAAATTCCTTGGATGTGTTGATTAGAGACATTAAAAGGAGTCTCTGATAAAGACGTTCTCAGGAAATGAGGCCTTCCAGAGTATTTTAATGCCAAATTCCTTTTTGTAGAAAATAACACCACAAATTTAATGTTCTGTAGGAAAATATGCTCTGTGTTGATCTAATTAACTGTACATGAAATGTTGAATATTTTCCATCCATCTATTCATCTTTCTTGTTAGGGTCACAAAACTATCGTTTTACTAAATATCACCTTCTCCTGCAGGTGCTGTTTTGTTTTCTTATGTTTAAAGAATGCTGTCAATTTGCATTTCTTAAAAAAAAAATCCCAAAATCTGTCAGCAGTCTGGTATCTTAAATTTTATTTTTATTGCTGAGATTTTGTTTTTATTAAAAAAAAATAATGCGTTTCTGGTAAATCATTTGAGAAGAAAACCTGCTTCAACACAAAATGAGCTTTTGTAATAACAAAAAGATTTGTTAAAGGTTCATAGATTCTTGGAATGTAATGCTGAATTTATCTCTCTCCCACACATACATACACACAAACACACACATACTATGTCTATAAATTCAGCATTATATTCTATAAATACACCTTTTACATATAGGTATTACAGTATTACAGCACTTTTCTGTGCCGAGACAGAAAGCCATATGCAGCTGTTCCTTTGGTAAAATGTAACAACACTGCGTGGCATGTAATTTAGCTGTGTTACACGCGTCTCCCGGTAGAATCCGCTCCGGCATCCTGGCCATCTCTCGCTGCATTAGTTACACGATCCTAAAGACCGACCGACCAGCCTACCAGTGGGGTGGGGTGTAAGATGGGATTGGGTCGGGTCAGAGCCCCGTCCGCTGTGCTGGCAGTGTTGGATCTAAAACTTGCCTGTGTTCATCCAAGCCCTGCAGATCTCACTGCATGGACATTTTCCATTTGTATTTTAGCTGCTGAATGACTGCTTATTCATGGAAATGCAGGCATGTCAGATGCTGCTGTTGTCTTATGAACATCTCTCAGACATCTGCTCATTCCTCTCACTGGCGACGATGCCGCCTTGCTGCCTGATTGTCCTGCTCTCCCCACTGAGCCCCAGTGCAAGCCAGTTACACAAATCATCTGGTGCTACTCTTCTGTACAGTGGACCTTATGAGGCTCTGCATTCAGCCTCCATCCACATAAGATGTTAGTTTTCTGTGCTTGTCTGGAACCCAAGGCACATTCTCCTCTCTCTCTCTCTCTCTCTCTCTCTCCCTCCCTCTCTCCCCATCATCAGACCTGAAGGTTTTCATGCCAGCTATCGCTCCCTCATCTGTTTGCCATCTTCTCAGGGAACTTCACCTTTGGAAAACTCTTTAGCATTTAGTGTTTGTATCATGCTCCATTTCAATCAATCGCTGCAGTTTGTTCCCAAATGTGTCTATATGCTCTCGACAGTCTCATCATGTAGCCAGCATTTTGATTACGCCTCACATGTGTATATACATATAAATCGTAAGGGATGATGCACAGTGACAACAGTTTATTCCTTTCATAAGCATAAATCTGTAAATTGCAGATGTATCTGGTTAGTGATGCTTCACGGTTCTCCAAACTCTTGTCCAAAAGTCTAAAAACGTTTTGTTTAGGGTAATAACCATAAAAACCATGTTCAGGATTCTTAAACAAATGCAGATTTGAATTCTTGCATATTTCTCATCTTTTCTAGAGGTGATATTTGAGATAAAGGGTTGCATTTAGCACCAAAATTGAATCAGCTATATCCAAAATAATAAATATTTAGAATTGCTACTGTAGGAGTGGTGAGGCTTATTGGTAAAAGTGAGTGCTACTTAATCCCATAAATTGGCTGATTTAAAAAAAAATAATAAGATAACATGTTGGGGGGAAAGATTTCCAAGCATGAATTATTCAATGATAAAACTAAATAAATGGTGTAAATTATTCCCAGTCTAACAAACTAGTGTGACCCTACACAGCCAATCATGTTATTCATCTGTTCTTAAGCCTCATGTTAATCATTCCCGACTGCCTCCTGCTCCCTCATTAGTCTCGTATACCCTTGCGAGTTCTTCAAATGTGGGAATCTCGACTGCATAATTTCTGGTAGTGGAGGATTGATTGTTTGTTTGTTTGTTTGTTTATTTATTTATTTATTTAGAGGCTATAGGGAGCATCATGTGGCTCAGTGGGCTAAGCCTCTGTACCAGTAATCAGTAGATCACCAATTCAAACCCAGCCTTAGCACCTCTGCAGGTCCTTGAGCAAGGCCCTTAACCCCCAGCTCCCTGGATGCCACTACGGATGGCTGCCCTTTCCAGATAACCTCCTTCAACAAAGAAAATGATGTTGAAGGAGGCATAAAGACAATTTCCCGATAGGGATCAATAAAGTATTATTATTATTACTTCCCAGTCCTGTGTTCCCCAGTCCAATGATTATCGTCTCCTCCTGTCAGGCCGTGTCCTTCCTCATTGTAGTCCTCTCATTTGGATCCCTCGCAGTTCAGTTTATTTTCAGTCTCTGTTTAGTTTTAATTAAATTAAACTCCTTTTGTTTCACCCTTTCCCTCGAGTCCTTCGTCTCGAAAACCGTGACATGCACAGGCAACTATATCTGTATATGTGTGCCAGAGTATTTGAAACTGAAGTTATACTTTATACTTGGCAAGTAAAGAATTAAAGTTAGGACAAGCATCAGCCAATGCTATGTGGACTTTTAGGACCAAAGTTGAATCAGCTTTATCCAAAATATTAAATATAGAGGATTATGAAAGTGTTTTCCTTAATCTGTGCACCTTGTACTGCGAACCAAATGCTAAAACTCAGTGACTTACACTGGGGCCCACTATCAGAAGTGTGAGTATTATTTAAGAGTCCCCTCCTCATTTCAGGACATATGTCCATGCAAGCTAACAAAGCCTCTGATCCTTAAGTAAAATGTTACAGATTTACCATGTACCTTGGTGAAATATCCTTAAGGTATACAATATGAAGTTTAGTAGCATTGTCATGAAATAGGAAACATAAAAACTGGATACTGAGTGAGAGAGATAAAGGAGATATATGTATGTATGTATGTATGTATGTATGTATGTATGTATATGCATATATAGTGATTTCTGGCAGTTCATAATCCAGTGTGACATGCTCCAGCAATTTAAACCTCCTGATTCTCATTGCCAAGCGGCCCATTGACCCTCCATGGGGGCCCCGCTTCTGTGAGCCCAGTGAGTCTGCACTGCCAATAGTTCTACCAGTAGCAAAACAAAATGCATTTGAATCGTCATGTTTACTTTCCCCCCAATATCATAAACAAATGTTACAATAAAAACGCACAGTTTGCTTAGGAGTGTCCCTCATACAGACTATTTGCATGTGTAATATTTTAATGCAGTATTTTCCTTCAAACAGCATAATAACATTTTTGTAGAATTCTCCACAACATGAAATATATAGCACCATTTTCTATTTAGCGTTAAAGCTGTATAGAGCAACCTATTGTGTTACTATTTTTAAACACCAACACTTCACGTCAAAGATATTTAGTATACGAAAAGCAAAGGACTGCGTAGGAGCCAACCTGATCATAATTAACACGACACGTATATCGTTAAGGCTGAAAATATGATTATTTACCATAAGGTCCACGGGACTTTGTTTTCCGTGTTACACTTCGGTAATATTTTCAAACTTATCAGTACTGGGTAATTGTGGCTAATACAGTCATCGAGTTAAAATGCAGTGCTATCGTCATGCGCTAAGAGAGCAGCAAATAATTTTAATGTCACTAAAGATCTGGGGAAAAATATTTCAGGTGGTCGGTATGGCTCTGCCTTTTTTTTCCTTGTTTGACAACAAGAGGTTCGTCATATATTATTCAGTTTCATCCCACCCTTGGGATACCTACCGGGCAGGGAGGTTCTGTTTTTTTTTTCGGTCCAGGTGCAGGGAGCGCAAAGGAACCAGCCCTCAGTCAAAGTCGGAGCTGCGTTTGTACGAACCGCGTCTCGAAGCTTAATTCTGTGAGTGATGTGCGGATATAACATTTTTGACAGCGGATTTTAATTTGAAGGCAAGGTTTTACCTTTCTTCCAACACTTTCGTCCCCTATTTTTATTTTTTATAATATATAATTCTCATTGAATTTTCAGCAATTGTTTTTCATTTGGGAGGGAAAACTTTTTTTCCCTGTCGCTTCTCCGCCAGCAATTTTAAAAGCACTTGTAACTGCGTATGAGAGAGTTGCGCTGCGCTACGGAATGGACCCATGCTGGGGTTTGTTTGTGACTTTAAGAAGCCATCATATGTGTTATGAATCGGGACCTAAGGATCCGAGGTCTTCTCCCTAAATCATACCCTTCCAACCTGCAGAAATGGGTGCCGTTGAAGGTATAGGATCACTTCCTTGGAGTCCGCCTAATGCCACTTGGTCCGTCTTCAACTCGTCGCCGCCGATGCCTTACGGGGAACCTCACGACTCCTTCGACGAGATGCTGGTCACATCGCTACTTGGGACGGTCCTGATCGTGATGTGCGTGATCGGCCTGGCTGGTAACATTTATACCCTTGTGGTTATGAACGTTTCCCTGAGGATGACCGGTTCCATGTACGTCTACATCGTCAATTTGGCGCTGGCTGACTTGCTGTATTTGTCAACCATCCCGTTTGTCGTGTGCACCTATTTTGCGAAAGACTGGTATTTTGGAGACATCGGGTGTCGGATCATTTTTAGCTTGGACTTCCTCACCATGCACGCCAGTATCTTCATCCTTACCATCATGAGTACGGAGCGGTACTTAGCGGTGGTGAACCCTCTGGACACCTTAGGGAGATCCAGAAAGTACAGGAGGACAGTGACCTGTGCGGTCTGGCTGGCTTCCTTCTTGCTGGCGCTTCCCACAATGATAATGATCGATCTGAAAAGTAACCTCCGAAACGGAGTCCTTAAACGCATGTGCCACCCGACGTGGCAGATCAAAGCTTATAAGATATATCTGACTGTGCTATTTAACACTTGCATCTTAGCTCCCGGCTTCATCATCGGTTATCTATACCTCAGACTGGCCAAGACATACTGGTTATCACAATCTACAGTTCATGCGACAAAGGCTGCAAATCGGTGTCCCAAGCAGAAAGTGTTTTACATGATTTTTAGCATCGTACTCGCCTACTGGGCTTGTTTTTTACCTTTTTGGTTGTGGCAGCTACTGAGCATATACTACTTTGGCCATGGAGACCTGTCACATCGGACTATGGTATACGTCAACTTTGTGGTGACATGCCTAGCGTATTGCAACAGCTGCATCAACCCTTTTCTGTATACGCTGCTGACGAAAAATTATAAAGAGTACGCGAGGGGACGGCAGAAGAGCTTTTCTGGGTTCGGGTGGAAATTCAGACATGCCTCACAAAGGTCAGTGTCCTCTGGGAGTCAAGTCACTGACACGCTGACCATCGCGCAGCTAAACGGCGGTCCGGACGGCTCTAGTGTGTAGAGCGATGCTTCAGACTGACACTTGTTGAGCACGAAATCACGGCCGAAAGGTTGTGATTAGCGCTTAAGTGTCTTTCCGGTAAGATAAAAGCAACACGCATATTAAGCTAATTTATAATTTTTCGTATGTAAAGAGGGAAATTTCAAATGTAAATGCTTGAGACGGATCTTTCCATTACCCGTGTAAATTATGGTATTTTCCAGCGCCTCTCTATGCTCCTATTTGTCAAAACCAAATATATATATTACATATAATAGTAACCTGAGTCTTTAACACATGCCAGAATGTAACTAAATGTTACATGATTGTGGTTCAAATAAACAGTGAAAGAAATAAAGAGAAAATGCATTTAGTATCAACTTCAGATTTGTTGTTTTGTTTTAACAGACAGATTTCCGGTATCTTTCAGTATCTTTATGGAAGTTGCTTTTTCTGAAATTGAAAAATTTCAAATATAGGTCTTTAAAAAAATGACAGCGCACACAAATATGTATTCTTTCTTTGAAATACTTATTAGACTAGACTGACTGACTACAAAGTTATGAATTCAAATCATTTTGGAGAATATGATTTAGGCTGCCTAAATGAAATCATGTACCATCTGTTGAACATTTTTTTCGTCTGTGATGTTTTTTGTCCGTTGAGATAAAATTATTACAAATCTGAACATATTGTTAAAAACGCACTATCAGCCATCATATCTAAATCCATCCATGCCAAATTTCGCTCCGGGTCATGAAATACAATTCCTCCTTTTAGTGATTACAGCATAATGTCAATTTTCTGTTTCGCTGCAAAGTGTGTCTTGTTCAGTATCATAAACTAGCCTATAAAATGTTGATTAGATGGCATCGAGTGATTGAGACCATTGTAATAATGCTTTGCCTTTGCTGCAGTACTTACTCCACGCGTTTACTGTACGTTGTGGACTGTGACGACCAAATGGGCTGCCATTGGGATATATGTGTGTCGTTTCATTTAACCACAACGCATGTCGATGCTGCATAATCTGCTGTCTAACATGGATAGAAAATGCTGTTGGACAACACAGAACCTCCCGTAATAAAAAGCAATATGATAATATATTGCTGGTAATCACCAGTTCTGCGAAATGGCATTTATGACTCCAAAAACTATTATGGATTACGTAACACATTTTTATTTATTATTGTCAATGTCTAAAACGATGCTGATTATGATTAATGGCGACCCGTTTCGAACTTCCAATTAAAAATATATTATCTGTATTTTTATTTCTTTTCAACTCTTCCCGATGGATTTTGCTTTGATAGAAATAAAAGGGATCATTCATTTTGAAATGCCACTGTTACATAATTTTGCGCCCTTTTGCAATTTCTCAAGCAACGAAGAAGAAAGAAAATGCTAAGTTCACAGCGTGATAACCCTCATCAGTTTCTCCAATGGTGAATTACATTATCACGAAGAAATGTCAGAGGAACACGTTGCTGAATTAGTTTCTCTGCTGAAAATAGATGTTGCGGCACACGCAGGGTTATATTTCGGATCAATAAGCAGCACCGGAAATGTTACTGCTAATAATCCCACTACCTCGGTGACAACTGCTTAATTTTTCGTATTTGGAGCAGAAAAAGCATTGTTGCAGTAATTTGTGATTTTGATTTCTAGTTCCCTTTACGGTGAATTGGTTCTAATCTTTTGCTCCACTGCTCATTACCTTTATATGCAAATATGCGATAATCAATGAGATACACGAATCAGATGTATTTGTTAATATAGTTGGCGGATATATACTATGGAGAATACGGTACTGTGGAGAAAATCAGCGAATCAAGAGGTGTTCTCGTAAATAGAGCCACTAATCACCTGCGAATGAAATTCCCATATGTTTACCTTCGAGGTGATAATTAGCAGTGAGGCCGTTTAATAAAATGTCCATCTTCCTATTAGACGCATGAGTTGTGTATTCTGTTTATAAACCTGACATGTCTGTGTACATAAACAGACCACATACATTTTAAGTGCGCACAGTAATCCTTCACACGGTAATATCCCAGACTATAATGATTCCATAATGCATTTAGTTATTTAAATAGGAAAACTGTATTAAAAACTAAACACGTAAAAAAAGTGCGTGCATGTGTGCAAATGGCATCGGTCTTGTTAAACTGTGGGCCTGTATTAAAACCTTTTTTCTGGCTTTTTAACGTAATGCATTGCGTAGTTTAGTTGGAAACTGTGAAGTGTTACAAAGGTCATAACCATTCATTTAGGTGTTATATGCAGTGTGGTGTTTACCTTAGTAACTTTCAAACCATCACTGTCATAACACCTTGTACTCTTTCATTTGTAGACCTGTGTCATTTTTTCAGGATTCAAATGTATAATAAAGCCAGTTGTAAATATCATGGTTGTATGCTTTTGATGTTTTAAAATTAATTGATAGCTTAATGGGTTTTTCTGTGTCTTTTAGTTTGGCACCAGCGATAAAACAAATTGGACACAGCAGCAAAAATGAAACCTTCCATAGCTTGCATAGGCAGTGTGTGATGTATTATATCGGAATAGAAAAATATTTTGTTGTTCATTCATAAATGGTAATGTTTTTGCTATGTAATTTGGGTTGCGGGTTTGAATCCTGCCTGCCTTCTTCTGTGTGTGGAGCTGGCATATTCCCATAATCCTCTCTGTAGCTGGGCTCCGGAGCCGATCCCAGAAGCTACAAGGCAGGGAACAACCCAGGATGAGGCTGACCCATCGCTGTCACACACCATTCACACCTGGGGGCAATTTGGTAACTTTGGTAATTAACCTCAGCATGTTTTTTTTTTTTTTATGGGGGGGAGGGGGGCAGAGTACCCAGAGGAAACCTCACAACAAAACACAAACTTCAACCCCCCCCCCCCCACTCTGCTGCTTGGCATAGCTAAGCTAATTAACAATTTTTATTGTGTGTGTGTGTGTGTGTCTGTGTGTGTATTATGTTTATATTGCATTGTGGGGACCAAATGTCCCCCCCAATCTAATAAAAACCTATTATTTTGACATTGTGGAGACCATTTTTCAGGTCCCCACAAAGATCGGTGAATGCAGTCAAAAAAACTAAAAATGCCAAAAGTCATGCATTTTGTTTGGTTACTTATGGTTACGGTTAGGGATGGGTATAGGAAAAGGTAATCATTGCTTTGTGGTATGATTTCCTGCCTAGCCACGCCATGTCGTGTGAGACAGAAACCCTCTTTCAATTAAGAATTCTGCAAGCATTTACTTCCAGTGACTGGGGAAGAATGGATTTAATATGTCTAATCTGTTCCAGCCATTTTCCAGGCGGTGAAGGCTTGATAGGGTTTTATATCTGTTTTAATGCAGATGCACAGGAGTCCTGCCTTTCCTCAGACATAAATGAGGACGAGTCTTAAGAGGCGAACTTGATTATTGTTTATGCCAAACTACAAAACACTCTGATGCATAGATCTTTTAAGGGTTGACCCCTTATCATTACCCTCAATGTAGCAAAAGACCAAATGAGATTAACTTGGATCACCTGCATGCTGTGTGTCTTAGAAATGAACCGGAGGTTGGAAATGATATATCAGCAGCCTATTACTGCATTTTAGTCCTCCACGAGAATATAATTCATTGTACTTCATCAGAACAAACAGCTGTAATATCACGTCAAAATGAGCTCGATGCATGTCCGTGACCTCGCCCCAACACCTTAAAGGTGGCAGTGTTTGGAGAGCAAACAGGAGCCTTCCATGTGATTTGGCTTAGAGTTTTGAAGGTCCCATAAAGCTTAGCTGAGCCTGTTCCTTAGTGTTGAGAGCTGTCAGTTCAACAAGCATGCGTACTGACCAGGTCACGTAGCTCTCAAAGGCACTACTTCCAGTGTGGGTGTTATCTGCGCTTCTGGATCTTCACTGTGAGACTCAGAAAAAAGGTTGAAGGTTCCAGTCCTGCTTGAGGGGAGCAGATGTTTACTCCTGAAGTTGTGGCTTAATCAAGCACATAGGTAGAGTAACTAACAGGTACAATGTAAACAAGATTTGCTAAATCACAGCTACTACTAAGTAATGGGTAAATAATTTAAGAATTTTACAGTGAACTCTATCGTTTAAGGTGCTCCTAATCTGCCAGATCTCTTACCTGAAAAATATACACCGAGACTGCCCCTCACACACACACACACACACACACACACTCCCCCAGTTGTGACAGCTGTCTTTCTCCATGTGCCACATTCAGAAGGTTAGAGCCATGAATTATGGCAGATGCTCTCTGTCCCTTCAAGAATGCCCATAATTGTCTCCTTTATGGAGCCCGTCAGCAGCCTGTACCTGGATGTGCGGTCGAATGAACCCCGTTAATTTAAAGAAGAATGAACGTGACAAAGTGCCCCGAGGTTGGACAGGTGCTGCCTTTCAGATTGTGGTCCAAGGCAGTGATTGGTAAGCATGAAGAAAATAGTGGCTGATACAGATGTCAACACCCCCCCTCCCCACCCCCGCACTGGAAGACCTTTCACATTCCAGCTTAATTCAGATGGTGACGGAGTTGCTCATATTAAACATTTTATTCCCTGTTAATGGGCAAATTTGCTCACCTCGTTCTTGGCCAAGGTTTTTACTGTCTAGCACATGATTAAAGTTCTTTTTATAAAAAAGTTTTTCTGTTTTTTCCTTTCGGTTCATAATAAAAGGCACTATACAGGGGTGACGTTTTTCTTGATGGTGCAAATTGACAGACAATGAGGCTAATGTGTAAATGGTGTTCTTGTCTGGTTACTATTACCCTTCAATTAGCATAGATGCCGAGATTTTTTTAAATGGCAGCTACGCTAAGGAGAGAGGCTGGGGAATTTCCTCTTGAGATTTCATATTTATCGTTTCCTTTCAGACTTCTTGTTGGTGCCAAGTTTTGTGAGTCCTGAAGCCAAAATTGATCTTTACAGGATGTGATACAGCACGTCCTGCTTTATGAAAATATCAACCTGCTTCTCCCAGTCAAACTGCATCTAATCAGACAGCAGACTTTTTAAATTCAGTAAGATCCTCTTCCCTGGAACTTTCTCAGGCGGAGAGCTCCGGAGAATGGGTTCTACAAGTAATGTGACTTTGACCTTTGAACGCAGCACCAATAAAGGCAAAAATAAACGTAGGTCCAGTTAGGAACTCTGGGCCGTTTTCTGGCTGTAGAAATGCTCACAGGGTAAGACGGCAGCTGAGTCGGTCGGCGCTGTCCGGGCTCTCGGCCCCATGTCTGCTGGGCCCTCATAGAAGGTACCAGAAACCAAGGAAACAGCAAGACAGAAACGGTATAGCTGCTCCCTCTGTTTTTTTTAACCTCCTCTGGCAGCCTGTTAAATGGGGGAAGTTAAAAACAGGCTGTGGTGCACTGGGGGGGGGGTGCTGCGCGTGATGAAACCATTCCAATAGATACCGGTACGAGGTCCGATTAGGCCGGAGAGCTCGTCCTGCCACAAATGCAGCCCTTTGTCTGCATGCAGTAACAAGGGGGCCAAACCAGAAGCAAATGATTGGTTGCCTGTGGGTCCCCCTCCTCTGACTCGTCGGTCAGCTGCGCATTCA
>JAODLC010000049.1:7499599-7512080 GCA_026781145.1 Hippopotamyrus pictus
TAACCAGCATGCCTTGCACAGCACTTCATTACACTTTAAATGGACATCCTTATTTTGCCGAGTTTGATGTGTTCCTGGGTCAACAAGGGAGGGGCTTGCGTTTCACTTGTTTAACCAATCATGGTCATCATCGTATGACATCATCATTATTTGTGCATTTCTCTTATGTGTAATTATAGTGACTGTGTAATGTTTGCCGTCGAGTGCATGTGTTTTGTTATCATGTGACCATGAGTGTAAACTGTTGGCTTCCCTGTCTGCGCCGCTGCTAGTATTACAACCAACAGTGTCTGTTAATAGAGAGAGTAACTTCCATTCCTAAGAAGCTGTCATCTCTCTTATTAAAACGACTCACTCGCTCTCCACAATACATTTATTTAGGCTCTGATTGTGGGTCTGCTGCATTGAAAACACACTGTGCCCTCCAGGGTTGTGGCGTGACAATGAACAAACGAGGTGGCAATGCGACACATTGTTCTTGCCGATGTCTTTGATTTCTTCTTGTCTTTTGAAGTAGACGTCAACACCGGTCCGACACCATTTGGCAATTTGCCTAAAATAAAATTTGCTGATACCACAAAAACCAGCTTCAAACAACCAAACAAAACCAGCTCTGCGTGACTGGCTGCATATAACTGATATATTTAATCATCATACCTGTGATGCTAGATATTTAGTGAACAGAAGCACATTAAAATGGTTTGATGGCTTTACTTTCTTCACTTGGTGGCAATATCTCTGAGGTAACTCGGCAGCCAGAAATGTAACCCGTCACCGGTAATAAATCTCGCTTCACAAAAGCGTCCTTGATGAGAAAGGTCAGTCTGCTTGACATCCAAGGGCTCGGGTGCATTTAGGGGAGGGAGATGATTGCATTCCTGCAATGAGATGTGAGCAGCTCTGGTTCCAAAGTAAACTCAGAGAGGCCCCCACACCCCAAAGCCTCCCCGCTTCGCCCGGCTACGTCTGTCAGACGACGGGGGCGGGAAATGCACCATTTAATGCTTATTTACAGACGGAAAGCCCTGGGTCAGGCTAGAATGGAGGGGGAGGAAAAATCTCTGATCCCTGAGATTGGGCCGTGCTCAGATTTCTGATGGATCACCAGCAGCTAATGAACTGTTGCCTCGTTCTTCTATTTTTCATAAATGCTTGTAAATTTTACACCAACAACTGCTGTAGTTTCATATGCAAACTTTATTTGACATCGGATTTAAGTTATACAAATGGCACATAAGCGAAAAAAATAACCACATTATCAAAATGATAAAAAAATAAAAAAGGAAGTCTTACCTTTCTGAAATAAAGGGGATTTTTTTTTTTTATTTAACTCATTGATATTCTAAGAAAGACACAAACATTATCATCCTTCTTCCTTGCCTTTATAAGCTGTCTTTGCCCCAGAGTTTTCCTTGTGTTTCCTAGGACACCCTGGCTGCTTCCCCGCATCAGGGGGCCCTTTCTGATCGAACCCGCTGCCCTTGAGGCCAAAATAGGCAATGCGGAGGTGTGAGGTGGGCTTTCAGAGAAGCGTAGCACCAGTTTTCTGAGCACCTTGGGGCTCGAGCAGTGTGACGTGCAGTTTGAGTTGGGGGGCAGTGCTGCTCTGGGAGGAATCGAGCCCCTTGAAGAGGATGCTCTCAAGAGGCTGCGTTCTCATTGGTCGACCATCTTTGTGTTCATGATGCCCCACCCCCCTTGGTGATTATGAAGGAGTGCCCACGATTACGGAATGCATTCGGCTCCGAAGAGGTTCAGACTTCCCGACCCGCCATCGGCCTGCGAGTGAGGTGACCATGGGGTGGCACAAATTGATTTGATTTTTTTTATTGGTCACTTAGGAAAAGGGTTCTGACTCCCACTCCCACCCTCAGATAATGATAATGCCTGTGCTTTGGAATGGGATTTTTCCAGACAAATAAAAAAAAAACTATTTGTGCATTTCCAGTAAACTCCAGTAAACAAGTGTGCAGTATGATGGCTCCAGGGAAAAGGAACAGGACTAATCTCTCCACAAGAGTCTGACTAGTAGAGGAGGGCTCCTCATCTGATGTTCTGAAACATCATCCACAAAGTGTTGAACCTGCAACATTACCTTAGAGCTTCTAGTAATACATACCTTAGATTTACAGTTACACAATTAACAGCGGCAATGAGGCGACTCCACCACAGAGGGCGACGATTCACATTGTATAACTTTGTTTTTTTTTTTTCTTAAATAAAAATAAAACATTTCGGGGTTAGATTGTTTTGCTCCAGCTCTTGGGCATAAATGAGATGAGACTTATCAGGAAATCCATTTCCATTTCAGTTGCCACTCCATCTGGCCAAATGACACTGAGGGTTTAAGTGGTATTTTCAAGAGGTGCTACTTCATACATTTCCACGAAAATAAACAGAATATTGCAAGGAACGTTGTGCATACAGTTTCCAGTTGTCTGGGGCTGTATATCTGAAGCAGTACTGGATCTCCTACATATCATGAAACAGAAGAGACAGGCTACACATTCAAACTTCAGGCGGTTACTGCGATATACTATGATCAGTCTTCTGGCTTTAAAATACTGAGCGCGATATACAGAGAGGCTTAGACTTTCTTAAAGCAGAGGCAGGGCTGAGAGTTAGTTTATGATGGATGGGGATAGTTTGCAGGAAACTCAAACATCAGCGGATTTGATGGGGAGACTAGATCTCACAGCTCTGTGAACGTGCATGTGGAGGACCGGCTTGCCGGAAGCGCGACCGATCAAATGCGGCAGAGAAGGCGGTTTAACAGGAAGCCTTCTAATGCAAGAGGACACTGGCCTTGCTGGAACCGCAACGCGGACTATCTGCAGGGGGGCATCGTTCTTGTGGCTGAGGTGCCGGCCAGGGCGAGTAATTTCATTTCTGTTTGGGCTGGTGGTAAGGTCATGTGACCATATCCACTCATACTATCTTCCTTTTTTGTTATGGTTTTTTTTTCCCCCTAAACATTTTGATATGTGTTTATATCAAACTTTGGTTTTTGTCAAGTGCAGAGTTGCATCGACCAAAGTTACTGCCAAACAAACCAGATTTGGGGGGGGGGTTATTTCTGAGCTCCGCCGTGTCGGAGGTCGCCTTGTTGCTGGGTGGGGGGCGTCGGTCTGAACCACGCAATTGCCGGCGTCTCAAGTCTGTTTCAGACTGATTCGGCTACCGAGGAAGTTTGGGCCACTTGACCGTCACATGCATGCACGTTACAGAAAACTCATAATCAAAATGAAAAACGGAAAATGAATGAAAAAGATGAACAGTGAGAAGCCACAGTGGTGACTAAAGTGTTGCTAATACTCCCACATGGTGGAGCTCTCCACGGCGTCAGCGTTGGCCTTCAGGACCCCGGCGTGGTCCCCCTTCAGGTACTTGCCTTCCGGGGTCTTGATGGCCACCTTATTGTAGTCACAGAACTCCAGCAGGAAGTGGACCGGAGTGTCGCTGCTGCTGGTTACCGTGGACTCGCTCCCCACCATCCAGTACTTTCCAGTGCAATCTGAGGGGGGGGGGGAGAGTACAGGCCTGAGGTAACAGGGCAGCATCAGCGATTGTGGAGAGTCACTGATGCTTCAGCCTCTGAGGTGGGCCTTTGGAATCTTGATTAGATATATCATACATGCATAGATGAAACTGCGTTTGCTTAAATCTTACTCTCAGAGTGTAATCTTACACCAAGCACAAGACCAGCGTGTAGCTGCACATAGGTAGCTCATAGTGTGGATAGCTCAGGTCCAGAATATCAAAATCCAGACCAAAATTTTGTTTCAACCAACCATTCAGCATAAAGAGTCACAGTCACAGATTACTCCACTGGCTGGTTGAAACAAAACCTTGGCGTGGATGTTTAATTACTGGGCCTGAACTATACACCTCTGGTAGCTGATTAGTCCTGCTGGGACTGACCTCTAAGGCTATAGGCCCCATTGTCAAAGTCCAGCTGAAAGACATCATAAGAGGAGCGGTTGCAGTCCAGGGTCCCGGTCACTCTCCGGCACCCGATGAAACCATGTTCCCCTCTCAAGACAATCAGGGGCCTGTTGATGAGCTTCATCAGGAACTCCTCCGTCTCTCCTAGGCATGAATGGAGCGGAATGTATCGGAATTTTAATATATACAGCTCGCACATTAGGCCGAGGGAAGTGTGTGGATCGAGGGCCTCTTGCAAATGCAGCTGTGCTCAGTTGTATCTGATCTCTGGACCTCGGAATTCTGACCTTGGCAATGCCAACAAATGGAAACACAACACGAAGGGCAGCTGTGGAGAGCAACCCTCCCGAACTCACCCGCCGATTCGATGGTCGCCGCTAGCTGGCCGTTCTTCTTGGCCGCCACGTACTTCCCATTGGCGGCCCTCAGGGTGACCTTCCTGTCACGCCACTCGATGTCAAAGTAGCAGTTTGCAGACCTGAAGGCAAAAACCAAACCACAAGATGGATCAAGCGACCAAGCGATAGTGATCCCATTGCCGGTGGATAGATCCCAATTTCCACACCAAATTTCATATTTTTCTGTTTAGAAAAGTACTGCATGTTCTGCATATCCCAATATCTCTTTGTCCCTGTTGGAGTGGAAAAGCCATGCATGAGTTTTAGTTACAGTTAAGACTACAGAACCTATACCACTAGTCTACTGCAGCAGCAAAGGTTTAAGTAAAGTGATGACCTCCCGGATCATAACTCATCCCCTGCTTGTCACATGTTTTCGGCAGTGATTTCATGATTGTGGTGCCTATTGGATCATTTGGCAAAACAGGAATATGTGCAATTGTTTAGATGATTCTGGGTTGTCCTACGTAATGTACTTTGATCTCTCACCCTGATCTTGAGACCACCTTCATAGGAACCAAGATTATAAGAAATTTGACTGGGATACCAACTGGCAGATGCATAGCTTTGATTTTTTTTTTTTTTTAATTTGAGGTTTATAATAAAACATTGAACATTCTACAAGGCCTTAGCTAAGAAACTCCACTGGGAGTGTTGGGCTTAAACTTGCCACTACAGCACCTTGAACAGTAGGAAATCAAAGAATGACATGGCATGGAATAGGAGTTTAGTTGAAATGACGGGTTATGTGAACTCGTGACCTCGTACAACTCTGAGTATTAGTAGATCCATGACACCAGACACATTGATCAGCTCATCACTATATATCTACAGCAGGAATGTGTCTGTGAGGACTGATGATTCTTCTGAACGCTAAGGGGACCTAGCAGGAGGAAATGGACAGGCTTGGGCTCACTTTGTAGAAGCTGTACACTGCAGTCCACCGTTGGCAGTCAGGGTCCAGTACTTCCCAGTGCAGGTGCGGAAGGCACACTTCTTTGTGTCCTTACTGATCTCCATCTGGAAGGTCTCCTGGTCGCTCTCCTCATCTTGGTTGGCTGAAAGGTCCATTCCTGAAAAACAAGCATGTCCAGAATCGGCTAAGCGTCCTGGTCTAGCGTAAACAATGAAACACCAAATGGAAGGCTGACTTTTTGTAAATCTTATCGACACTTAAATCAGACACAAACATTATTTGCAGATATACTTTAGTAGAGATTTGCGATTCTGCCTGATCTCCATAGACATTGTGACGGTGTTTTTTTCTCTTTTCTTCTGTGAATAATGAACTCCTTCAGTAATGACCGTGGTGTCCAGGTGTTCCCACATCTTTTGAACTTATGAGAAGCTCAGTAGGAAATTCCACTCTGCTCAGTGACCTTTGCAGACCTTTGAGGACCAGCCTCCGGCATCCCCGGGAGGGAATGGCCGCCCTCTGGGACTCCCAGTCCTCACACATGCCAGAAATCTTAGTCAGGCAGCAGCAGCCGGATCCACAGACCACATCCTCTGCAAGCTAAACCTGACTCCCGATACTGTTAGAAAGCAAGACGCGAGAGAGCTACAGAAACCCACTTCGGAGTGTGTGGACACAGCCGATACCTAATGGAAAATGTGGTTTAGCTACATCTTAACCGACAGCACCACATGACTGGGCCACACTGGAAGTATTTACAGGAGACCCTGCAGCCACAATAAAACTCTGCCCTGACTGAACCACTGAATAGAGTGCATTTTATTTGAGCTATTGAGGTACTAATCACGTGGCTCCACTTTCTCCATCTGCTCAGGATACATATTTCTGTATGGAACACATGTAGAGCATAAAGGCCTGGATGGGGTAACAGAGGGCAGCTTCCCAAGTTCCAAAAGGGGAAAAGCACATACGTAAGGAGAGGGTTATTATCGGAAAATGTATCTTTTTCACGTCGTGAATCCATCTTTAATTGGCATGAACACTGGCTTCATTTTTGTCATCATGCACTCTTCTATCCAATCATTTCAAACTATCCCCATCTCTGCCTTTAATTACTTTGGCAAGACATGGTCTCTTCGGGAAGATTAAATTTCCACAGAAATATGCGAGTATGACTGAGTGAGCGAGTGAGGAAGGGAGGGAGGGAGGTGGGGAACAGGGGTGATGAGAAACACATGGGCCAAGATGGCTGCTTCGCAGAGCTGCCGCGGTGGACACGGGGGCCTAAAATGAGCCGTAAATCCATCTGGGCAGGAGAAACTCCTCTTCACTCTCCACCGACTGTAAAAACGGGCTTCTTAGTGAACCTGCTTCTTTGCTTATTTGCTTTCCTGTGATCTTTCCTGATATGTCAGCTTCTGGTTAAATTCAACATGGGAGCCTATCGGTGAAAGTACTCGCAGCTGTTAAACGTCTGTAGATAAGGCGGCGCTCGCTACTCGCAGCCTCCAGAAGGCAGCGTCAGCACCGCTAACCAACAAGCACATCTCCAGGGCTCCTTAAACGCACTTAAGCTCTCTCCGGCAGCCTTTGTCTTCACAGATGACCTGTCCCCACTGATCTCCCAACAGATATGCTATCTCCGTCCATTAAGGCAGCTTGCTGAGGGTCTGGGGGCCCCGGCTGACAGGCCACGAGTCGCACTTCCAGAAGCCCGGGCCGACCCGAGCTTTCGGGTGAAATAAGAGCCCGTCGCAGAGGAATGGCTGTGACGTCGGGTTTGTCTCTTTGATGCATATAAAAAGCAGAGCGGAACTGCCTAGGAGAAAAGCTTAGATGGCTGGGAAAATAGGAGAGGAGAGTCCGTACAGTGCAGCCTGTCATTTTAAAACCACACTGGGCCCTGGCACCAGAGCCTGGAGATTAAATGCCAGAATCACGGACGGCTTAAACGCTGACATGTGCTGCAGGCAACCCTAAAACCATACCCATTACAGTTAGATGTCCACATGAAAAAGGCTCCTCTAAATCATTACGGAACCAAGAGTAGCGATACAGGAGCTTTTAACCTGCAGCAGGATTAAAGGCTTTTCCAAAGCATGTTATTTTACTCCCTTATTGGTGGACTGAGACTAATGTCCTAAAGAGGCCACCATTGTTCCGGGCGGCTGGGGCCTTTCAGCCGGGGGGTGCCGGGAGAGCCCTGGGGGGTGCGCTCTGCCTTTGTTCTTCGGCCACAACCGGTTCCTTCGCGCACGGGCAGAAAATGCCGAAAGCAGCCACTAATGTAATGAGCTGTGGTCTAAAGGCTGCGCCGCTAGGTAAACAGGACGGGTCTGTGACCGCCAGGTTAGCGTCCGGCTAGTGCCTCTACAAACTCCATAAACGGCCGGCCATTGTCTGATTATTTGCTTATGCAGATGACAGCTATGTCCGCTTGTTTGCTTTTTTTGCAAATCTATTTATGGTCCGGCCAGGAAATCGAAGGCGATGGCGCACGACGCTCGTCTGGACAAAACAGCCAGCGACAGAGGCTGTTTATCCAGCAGCCTGCCTGGCTTGTCCCTCTCAGAGGAGGGCCCAGAATGCTCCACAGAAATCTCTCATTAGAGTCTTTCAAGCCACGGCTGGGCAAATGAAAGGCCTTTGACTGACAAAAGGGAGCGTGCACAAGAGAGGGGCCTCGTCGCTCTCTATTCTACAGCGACCACGTGCAGCCGCCGGGCCCCTGGCATCCAATCAGCCGCCTGGTGGGTGGGGCCACATCCCGCGCCAAACCATTCACACACTATCATCCCGAATGGAGAGCAGCTCTTTTCTTAAGAAATCAAAGGGCATTCTGGGAAACTGGTCAGAGAATGCGTTTTGTAATTATGACAACATGTGCTAGTCTTGGTTACAGTTTCATGCTTTTGTCAGACATTTTGTTTAAAGTATTAGGATAATTCTAACTCATTTTATAAAATTAAATATAACATAAAGTTAATAAAGAAGAATATAGTTTCTCTTAATAAAATATTGCATGTCTGTTCTTAAATAATTCTGTCGTTTGGCCTTTTCTCCGGACAAACATGATGGCTACCCATTTCACACTCTTTTGAGCTATAGCAACAGTTTTAGAAGCATAATCACAGTTCAAGTGGCAAGCATCACGTCAAATTTAGTGTCACGAATACTGTAGCAATCCTCCCTGAACCCAATTCTTACTAAACAGCAAGACATCAAAGCAAACAACTTTAGTAATACTCCATTGACATTTTCAATACAGCAATCAAAATGTAAACCAAAAAATATGAAAAATATCACTAAAAACCGAAGATGAAACTAAAAATTGGTAAAGTGCTGGAAAGATCGCATTTTCTAACCTTTTGCAGAATGTTTTATTCTGTTGTATTTTAAATAAGACATGCATACTTTAGCCAAAGGGGTAGTGCTGACGCCAAATGACCTTGCCTGAAAATCACTTCGACTACTAACGTGAAATCAGTGCAATCGTCCGCATGTTTCATACAAAGCGAAAAAATTATAAGGCTGTTTCCTGCAGCAGGAAACAAAAGCTTTCGGAAGGTAAACGCATCGCTACTGCTGACTTTTCCCTGATCGATTAAAGCTTGGAGTGATTGTAGCGCGTTCGAGCGTTTTTTTTTTTTTTTTCTAGTTTACTTCTAATTTAATCTCCTGTCAGGGGGAGCATCTCCGAAGCTTTGTAAGAGGCTGAGAGAGAAGGTCATGGCTGGATTTACAGCTGTGCTCTCTGGAATCAGATTTGCAGTCCCGCGTGTGGCCATTATGTCTTTTTGAAAGGTCTATATACAAAGTATCAGCTTAATGGTCCTTTAGTTTACAGAATGTCACCTTTTATGTAAATCAACTTGAAAACATTAACCGATTTGTCTAAGTTAGCTTTAATAATAATAATAATAATAATAATAATTATATATATATAATCTATATAATATATATTTTATATATATATATAAATATATAATCTGTGTGTGTGTGTGTTGTTTTAATAACAACATACAGCATGTACATTGCGGGTGAATGGACACTGGAGGTCTTACCCTGCCTGGTAGACACATTCCTGTCGTTTCCAGAGGTTAGCACCACTTGTGGGTGGCTCTGTTCCAGCACGAAGAGCTCATCTTTCCCAACCTTGCTGCTCTTGCCAGATTTCATGGTCCCACTGGGGCCCGAAGGAGCCAGGTACTTCCCTTCGCAGTCCCTGAAGGCGACCTTTCCCGACCTGAACTCCAGCGTGTAGCCGGTCATTTTGTCGGGCTTCTGAGCCAGGGAGCCATCGCTCTTCAGGAACCGATTGTCCGATGTCTGGAGGTGGTACTTCTGGTCCTGGAACACGAGAGTGATCAGGGAGTCGACGCCCCAGGGGACATCCCTGTCAATCGCGATCTCGTCCACCTTTGAGCTCAGGTGGGCGTACCTCTTCCTGGTGATGCTATAGATGTTGACCTGAGGGTGCATGGCGATGTGGACGCTCCATTTTTCCGCCACGGAGATAGTCTGGGCAAAGCAGACGATGCGGTCCTCGGTGCCGCCCAGGTAGCGCTTGTGCGGCTCGGACTGCAGGGACCAGCGCCCATCGTCGTGAGCTGTGATGGTGAACTTGCAGTCCTCGCCGGGGGTCTCGCTGTCACATGTGATGTTGCCATCCTTATCAGCCGCGATGTACCTGCCGAGGTGGCTCTTGAGGAAAACCACGTTGGAGTCGTCGCCATCCTGCTCCAGGGTCCAGATTTGCTTCTTCTTCATGCTGGTGGCTGAGGCATTGATCTTAAAGCCAAACGTTTCGGCGGTGAGGTATTTGTTCCCGCAGTTGATGAGCCCAAACTGGATTTTGAGCATGTCGCTGGTTCCGTTTGCCGTCATGGTTGTAGCTAGGGCAGAGAGCGAAAGCGCTGGGTCTGATCGGGTTATATGGTGGATGCGATGCTTGTGCGGATGCTTTGTCCAAACCGGGAGCGCGTACTGAACAGCAGCCTCAGACAGCCCGACGTCCAGCCAGACAGATGCGGCTTTTATACGGACGGGTGATGTCAGGGTGCCGGCTCCGCCTCCGCCTTTAAATATGAGCCTGGAGGAAAATCTGCCGCAAAACGCCGATGATCTGCAGAGAAGCGCTGTCAGCATGAGCATTTTCCAGCGCCAATAGGTGTGTCCCTTAAAAACCGGTGCAATGTATCTGCCCTAAAATCAGAGATCCTGATGCACGGAAAACACGGCATTTCTGCGTCACCGGGAAATGTTAAAACAGAAGGATCTGCATGAAATTACTTTTAATCGAGAGTATTGTCTTGCATCTATTCTTAATAGTCGTTGTTTCTTGTTTTATTGTTGGTTTTTAACACACATGAATGCCAGTCGGTAAGCAGACGTGTGATAAGAACGTGTCGCTTCTGATATATTATCCCTTCACCGGCGACAAAAAAACAAGGAGGACAAAACTCCGTGTGTCTGATCACACAATGATCTATTCATAAGCGTGAAAAGCTGCTCAGAAAGGGCGAGAAGATTGTGAACGGCATACAACCGCTTCGTCCACATAATATTGGTGTAACTTTGACAGTATAAAATACAGTTTTTATGAGATGACCGCAATTTTCAGTATGTCCCATTAAAGGATCGGGATTTCAAGGAGTGTAGGCTACTATGTCTCATTATAGATGCTTTCAATTTCATAAATAATATATGCTTTTCTAGTTTACTGAAGTAGATCATTTTGTGCTGTTATTTTGGTCCCTTTGTGTTACTTTTCATTGTGCAAGTGTGAGCAAAGAACTGAAATGTTTTCATGCAACAAAAAGTGGAGAGAATTAGCATTGAAAGCTGGGCCCCAATGCAGCCTCTGCTGAAGAATGGGACCGTAAATATGTCACAGTGTGAATGAAGTGACTGAGAGGCTAATGCTAGCTAGGACTGGTCACTGGGTGTCAGTTACTGCTATCGTACAGATCGACAAATCGGGAGCCCGCTGGTGTTGTGGAATGGACCTGCTGTAACGGGTGACTGAGTATGTCTCACATGTCCACACCAGGATAATGTGAGGTGAGGAGTTGAGAGTGGCCCATCTGGAGATCTCATCACTGGGGGGGGGGGGGGGGTTGATGCGGGTGAGGTCACAGTGGCCCAGCATCGTGACATATTCTGTGAGATGATCATGCAGACCCAAGCATCCATCAAAGGCCAGTGTGCCTGACAGATATCTGACTTTGCAACAGTGTTTGTGTTTGTGCTGAGGTATCTGGCAGCTACGAGACCTTGGCTGGGAGCATGTCAGGCCTGAGCCCTCCTCCCCCCACCCTCTGGGATGGTGATATCACCGGGGGCTGTTTCTGTGTGGTCCCCAGTCTCTCTCTCCTGACCTGACTTCCCTTCCGCTATGTCCTGCAGTAGGCTGGTGGTAATGCCTCTTGCTATGCTCCTAGCGATTTCGTGAATGCGTTATCGGTACCGCTCATACTGCGATACATCTCTACACCTCTGCCTGGACCCCCTGGCAGATATGGAGCTGAGAGGCCAACAGCGGACAGCTGCGTGACATATTTCGCATTTCTGCAGAGTTCGCTGAACTTCCTCTGTGGATTCCAGCTCTGGAGTCGCATTCGAGTGGGCTGGGAGTTTTCGGGTTGCATCGTTCAAGGTTTGGAGCTGTTTCTGCGCTGGCGTCAAAACCCGCTTGGCTTAATTCCTTAGCACCGTCAGCGAAAAGACCTCTGGAGAGAGTCCTGTAGGAGCTACGTTGGTGGGGGAGGGACTGAGTGGAGCTGTGTGTGTATGTGTGTGTGAAAGAGTGCAGACCCCAATAGTTTCTCACATGCTCTCCTCCCCTCCCCATCTTGCCCCTTCACCCTTTCTGCATGGCTGCTATCTCCCATTCCAGACGGTCAGCTCCTTTGTCCATGATGAAAGACGTCCGTTTGTTTGCAGGGGAGCAGGGGGCTCACATACCACAGCCACCTCCCCCCTCCATCATTAGCGGCGGCCGCTAGCAGGGCCACTGTTTGCTTAAGACGAGGAGATGCCAGTAGCAGAACGAGAGATAAGGAGCCATAAAAGAAGACTGTGGCAGAATGTTTTGTTTTCATATATTTTGTGTTAAAGCTGTACACGGTTTCCCTGTTTTATGCTTAGATAGATAGATAGATAGATAGATAGATAGATAGATAGATAGATAGATAGATAGATAGATAGATAGATGATAGAT
>JAODLC010000049.1:7533231-7580880 GCA_026781145.1 Hippopotamyrus pictus
CGTTTATCCGCGTCCGCGTGACGTTTTGGGTCCCCCTGAGTTCCACGCTTCATTCTTTTGCTTATTGGCTGCGGTCCAGTGGAGATATTTGATTGGAGGACTGACTTCAAATGCATGCAGTTTCGGCAAAGGCCAGCGAACAGAAAACATCAGCATCAGCGGCGTCGACCCCTCACTAATTGGACCACGGAATGACCATCGAAGTGATCCCTGCTTTTCCGAACCCGGGACTGGTGCGTTAGTGTAACCCCATACACGGGAATTCCAGCTATTTCAAAACGGATTCCTGCCTCGAGGGAAATCGACAAACAATGAGGTCCCTGAGGCTGAAAGGCAAAGAAAGCACAGGGGATCCCTTACACTTTGAGGTCACGCCGTCAGGTCGTATGTCCTGTTAGGCTGAAGTCAATGTCATCAAATTCTCATGCATTTAAATGTCTTTCAAAAGACACACCCAGAAACGTCTGTGAAAGCTGGAGCCATGAAGTACAAAGGAGATTTACTGGACATGCGATCAGGGCTGGTATCACCTACAAGTAACGGTCCATCCTTGGATGAGGCTATACCTTCCCTAAGGAGACATCAAAGTCTCATTCATATTCGTAAATGAAGCGCAATGGCTGATTTCAGTGGTGCTATTTACCTGGGAGATATCATATGAAACCAGGCCTGGAAGAAGGGGATTCTGAGGTTAGAGTTTTGGGGGTTCCCACATCTCCCCAAACAGTGTCATGTACTCACTTAAAGAACTCAATGGAACTTAAGTGGTCCTTTTTATGTTTACACCTGGAGAGCAGCTTTTGAGTACATCTATTGCCATGTCCTTAGGACAGTTTCTGCTGGTCACTGAATACACTATATGATCTTTGTGGATAAGCGTTATGCCGGGGTGATGTCATTAACCAGGAGGGATGCCTCGCACAGGTCAGGAGTTTACACTGCTTTGAATCCTGATGGAAATTGATATTTCTCCTGGATAACTTTGGCATGAATCACAAAGAACGCCACTTTAAAAACCCTCATAAGCTTGTTTTATAAACAAAACCCTCAATGTTTCAATAAAAGCTGGATACTTGTGTGTCCACAAGAAAATAAATCCCTAGTAAAATAATTACAGGTATTCTATGATCATCCTTGTGTATTTCTGAATGCATCCCGTTCATTAGACTATATGTGCTGTTTTCAGATGATACGCCTTAATGGAATTTTCTCTCCTATGTTTTCAATCACAGAGATAGAGACAGGAAATATTGTGAAATATCACATTTCATCACTTACCACATAGGTCAGCACAAGCTAGGTAGTTTTAATCACAAAAATGTGATTAACTAAAGTATAGTCTGATGATCTGGTTATCTTTTTATATGACAAGCAAAGTTAGCTTTACCACAGATTATAAAAATGGTAATGTTTATGGTGTGAGAATAGTCGTGCATTGCGACATGCCTAATCCAACTGGAAAAACGGAAGATTCTTGACCACCCTTAAATACACAGAAGGCTGTTCAATGACTTAAGAGGACAACACCTAAGGCTGACATCTGTCATTAGTCACGTGGCCCAGCAAGTTTAAAGGATATGCACAGAATCATTAAGCACCTATAAAAGGAGCATAAACTACAGAAATGGATACGCAGTATGGCTCATGTCTAAAACAAACCCCTATATCACAGTTGCCACACAGTAATGCTGTAAGTTAAGTTTTGTAATACAGGTTTATTGTGGAATGAGGCAGCCTGATTATGTGTTGCCAGGAATCAGTACTAGTGTAGGAACCAAGATTATTGCTGTTATGGTGTCATTGAAACTTGAGATAATAATTCAACAAGACCAGCCATTTCCCACCACTATCACTGGTATGAACTTTCGTTTTGTTTATAAAACAAGCTTATGAATGTACTTTTGTGTACTTTTAGTCAGCTGTTTGGACAGCTTAATATGCCCCGGGCGACTCCCTCTATTACAAAATATCAGATGGAGATTTGTGCATATCACAGATTGTCTTCCGGTAAAGTTTTAAACCTTACAGTAGTTCCTTCACACCGAAATCAGCCTCCTTGACAGTCATTAGTTTACGCTTTGAATAATGCATTAATCCATATTTCACAACGGAATATGTCATTATTAATATATTAATCACGGATACGGTGTCATTTTTAATGCAGCTTTTAATAGCACGAGTTTGGATAACGCATATAACTGAATACAATTCACATAATTCCGGTGCTATTATAGCAAATACTGATCTTTGCCAGTCATTTTAAAATAATCATAACAGAAAAAGGAAAACATTGCAGCGTCGAAGCCGTTTTTGTCTTAGATCAAGACAATCAAGTGTCTGCGAAAAGCCTCGATCTTAAACAATAAGACGGTAACAGTTAATGTTAAGGCAAGTATTAATGTGCAAAAACAAGGTGGATCAAACCAAAGGCAATATAATACGAGTTTAGAGTCCTGAGGATGAGGGCAAGAGCAGCCGGTTCACCTGCACCAGTCGCAGACGGCGAAACTTCCCAAGCACCACGCCTTCAAGCCGCAGCCTTTCTCGGCCTTTGTCGTCTACAAAGCCAGTTAACAATGCCGGTCCCCCAGATCTGTACACAAAGGCACAGTCCCGTAATTGTCGCCGCAGGAACACCCATTTAACTGAATGGTTAAGGAAGGTGGATCTGACCCAAAACATTAGTAGCACGCCAAGAACGGTTTCGCAAGGCGATCGTGTACTGTCGTATTTTAAAATATGTTTTGACAGCGTGTGTGCAAATTTAATTACGGTGTAAAGTGGGTCGACAAAAAAAAGAGTAGCTTTTCCACAAGTGGCAGCAAAATGCAATAAATGGGGAAGTTGCAGCGTGAACCGGTCGCTGTTTTAGCAGAAGCATATCAGCTACACAGAAAATGGGGTGGGGGTCGCTGCAGCCTGCGTCTTAAGCCCCCCACCCCCTTCTTTCAGCTCCGTTAAACTGTCTGCAGTCACGAATCTGAGCGCAGGCCCATTGAAAGATCCAGGGAGGTCTCTGGTATTTTTCATTTCATCGGCAAATCATTTTATGGCCACATTTGCGGCTATGTCCTAACAATTCTGCCCGGCTTTAAAAGAAAGCTAGTTTTAATTATCCAACAGGCCCTGCGAACAAGGCTGGATCTCAATACGACTGGCATCATTAAGACCCCATCCTGTTTAGTAACATATAGGACATGTTGCAAGCTGTTAGTCACATCAGGGTGCACCTGTAACAGTATAGTATCCTTATTACTGTATGGTTTCTCAAACATATTTGTGTTGCTAACTCGATCAGCTAACAGGCTCTGCTAGGGGACGAATGAATAAAGCTCATATTTGATCATTGCGCATTAATAGCATGCATGCATCATTATAAAACGCTGAAAAACCTACATAATCCCCGTAATGGACAGTGCGTGTCTAATTGTATTAATCCACCGCGAGGAATATTTTACTCCTTTTTCCCCCCTTCATCTCACTCCTGAGCTGCGAGCAAGAGCGGCGGCGCGCGAGCGACACGCTGGCTGCGTGACGTCTGGCCAATCAGACTGCGCAGATCCGAAAGTTTACCTTTTATGGCTCGAGCCGAGCGGCTACGCGCCTTTAAAAGCATCCAGCAACCAGAGTGCTAGTCACTCGGAGCGGCTTCACACACGCAGCTGGTGTGCAATCTGGTATCTGTGACAACATCTTTTAGGTCGAGTTAAAGCCCCACACCCAAGGTAAGTTTAGCAATATTTTTTTTTTTATTTCTGTGTAGTTTTCCTTGCTTATTCTCATGCAGTCAGTAAAATTTTGCTGTGTAAAACGTTTTTTTTTTCCATTAGAGGCAGGTTGACATTGAGGGTCAACATATGTAACTTAAAAGGAATGAAATGTGACTTGAGTGGGAATTGTGTTTTCTGTACATGTTAAACTGAAAGGCCACGCTTTACGCCGCCAATTTTTCTTAGTTGGTATTTTAAGGGTCGCCAGTTTAACTAGTCCCCTGGGTGGCATTGAATTGGTTTCATAGTAGCACAAGGGCAGCATCTGGGTGTGACCTAGTTACTCAATGTCTGGCCGGTTCCTCCGGCTTGGAGGGGGCTCCATGCTTTGCGAGTCAGGTGTTGATGCACTCCCAGGAGTGTAGCTGGATACTCCTTTGGGTGGTTTTGGTCTAGGCGTGGTTGCAGCTTTGCAGTTTCCTCCTTTGGAAACTGTAAGCGCCAGCAGCCCGATGGTAGTCTCCCCATCCCGGCGATGGGGTCGTAGCAGGGCGTCCTGAGAGGGATGGTTATGCAAGGGCTGGCTTGGTGATCCTTCGCCCCCTCACATCGCGAATCGTGCCCGATCCAGAAATCCGGCGTTAGTGCCGTTTGAAACCCACTGCTTAGGGAGTGGCCTTGCCCTGTGTCAATCTGTTCCTTTTCCTGAACTCCGGCTTTGGCAGGCTGCCACGCCGCCGGCACCCGCAGAGCTGCTCTAACCATTGCCTTTTATGGTAATAATGAGGATGAAGCCGGACTTCCTTTGTCTGGTGAATAACTTGAGTTGAATCGTTTGGGGAGCAGCGCCACCTAGTGGATGGCATACGGCAACTACAGGAAGAACGTGTCGCCTGCAAGTTAATGTATTCAGAGAACCCACTGCACTTGGTGCATGTGCGTGTGACTTCCTGTAAAAAAAGGAACGATCTATAATACTGTTGGCTTCCTCCATTGTACAGTTCAGCCATGGAAGACGAAATTGCCGCACTGGTTGTTGACAACGGATCCGGTATGTGCAAAGCCGGATTTGCCGGAGATGATGCTCCTCGTGCTGTCTTCCCATCCATCGTCGGTCGCCCAAGACATCAGGTGTGTGTGGCATTTGGTACCTGTCTAGTAATGGCTATATTGTTTAATAGTCTGTAGGGAATGTGCTTGACTTATTTTTTAATTTTTTTTTTTATTTTTAGGGTGTGATGGTTGGAATGGGGCAGAAGGACAGCTATGTTGGTGATGAGGCTCAGAGCAAGAGGGGTATCCTGACCCTGAAGTACCCCATCGAGCACGGCATTGTCACCAACTGGGATGACATGGAGAAGATCTGGCACCACACCTTCTACAACGAGCTGCGTGTGGCCCCCGAGGAACACCCTGTCCTGCTCACAGAGGCACCCCTGAACCCCAAAGCCAACAGGGAGAAGATGACACAGGTCAGTTGATATGCAGTTGCCTTGGCTGTCCCTCTTGGTCTTGCCCTTCCATTTCTTTCCATTCATTGTCTTCCACTCTTTTCAGGAACTTTCTCAAGACCTGAATTTCACAACTTTTGCAAGAAGCTCAGGTTTTTCTTCTGTCCTGTTTGCAGTTCTCTTGCTGCACTATGGCTCAATTGGTTTTTCCATCTGCACTGAACTTACTAATGTGTTGAATGCATCCATACGCATGCGCTAACATTAGGTGACTGCTGTACAGGGAGAGGTGCTCATCTGACCGTCTCTTTACAGATCATGTTTGAGACCTTCAACACCCCAGCCATGTACGTTGCCATCCAGGCAGTGCTGTCCCTGTATGCCTCTGGTCGTACCACTGGTATCGTGATGGACTCTGGTGATGGTGTCACCCACACCGTGCCCATCTATGAGGGTTATGCCCTGCCTCACGCCATTCTACGTCTGGACCTGGCTGGTCGTGACCTGACCGACTACCTCATGAAGATCCTGACCGAGAGAGGCTACAGCTTCACCACCACAGCCGAGAGGGAAATCGTTCGTGACATCAAGGAGAAGCTCTGCTACGTTGCCCTTGACTTTGAGCAGGAGATGGGCACAGCTGCTTCCTCTTCCTCTCTGGAGAAGAGCTACGAACTGCCTGACGGGCAGGTTATCACCATTGGCAATGAGAGGTTCAGGTGCCCAGAGGCTCTGTTCCAGCCCTCTTTCCTGGGTGAGTCTTGTGTCCTGAAAGGAAGGTCTTGTATTTGACTTTTTTTTTTTTTTTTTTTGACTAATGACATCTCTCCTTCAGGTATGGAATCGTGTGGTATCCATGAGACCACATTCAACTCCATCATGAAGTGTGACGTCGACATCCGTAAGGACCTGTACGCCAACACTGTGCTGTCTGGTGGTACCACCATGTACCCTGGCATCGCAGACAGGATGCAGAAGGAGATCACATCCCTGGCTCCCAGCACAATGAAAATCAAGGTGGGTGTTCCTCCAGTATCACCTGGCACTTGGTATCTTCCAGTGGCACATTGGCTTCAGCTTCTGTTTTTCCCCCCCCTCCCCCACAGATCATCGCCCCACCTGAGCGCAAGTACTCCGTCTGGATTGGTGGCTCCATCCTGGCCTCCCTGTCCACCTTCCAGCAGATGTGGATCAGCAAGCAGGAGTACGACGAGTCTGGACCCTCCATTGTCCACCGCAAATGCTTCTAAATGGACTGTTACCACTTCAACACGCCGACTCACTGCTGCATCAAAGCAGAATCGACATTGGCATGGCTTTGTTATTTTTGGCGCTTGACTCAGGATTTAAAAACTGGAACGGTGAAGGTGACGGCAATGTTTTTGGCAAATGAGCATCCCCGAAGTTCTGCAATGCGTCTGGACTTTTGTTTTTCTTTTAGTCATTCCAAATGTTAATGTTAAATGCATTGGTCAGACACTTATTTGCCTCTATGAAGGCTGCCCAGCCCTTGGGAGCATACTTAAACCATTGTATTGCATATGTAAATTATGTAACAGGAAACAATGTCTTTCTGGGTTTTTGTACTTTTCAGCCTTAAATTTCCGGTCCTTCGTTATGCAAAAACAAAGCTTTACCTTTATAAATCGTAAAGTTTTACATCCCCCTGGGCAGACATAATAGCCGTACAGAAAGTGGCAGTGCCAGAAGTGTTTGGTGGGGCCAACCTTGTACACTGACTAATATGAACCAATAAAGTGCACATGTTTAAGAACGACCTCTGTGTTCATGTGCTGTGAATGGAGACCTTCCTTGGCATGAAGTTGAGTGTCAGTGGTTTCTAAACTGGTGCCCTTTTGATTGTGTCCGATCTCCCTCCACTTAAAAGCCAGCTTTAATTTGGTAGCTGGGCTGTTGATCTGTACATGAATAGGAACCAAGAGCATTACAGTGACACTAATTCTAGGTCTTTTCCTGTGACAAGACAATGAGCCATTTGGGTAATAAAGCTGATTCATAGAAATGCTTATAGCATTTTTGGGAGCTATAGTAGCAATGGGCTTTCACATGGTAAGCTACTGCATGTTTACCCAAGCTATGCTGGGTTACTCTGAAGTTCAGAGCTATGGGTCTTAAAACTGATCAGAATTAACCCTCAAATTGTCTCCCTGATGGGAGATTGCTCCCAGAGCACCCAATTCATACAGGATCTAATTTTTCTACAGTGGAGTTAGGAAGTTATTTTAGAAGCTGATTCATGAGGTAATAGGAGGGACAAAGTGATTTAGAATGTTTTTCATTTGTGAAAACTACAAATACCTCATGGAGGGCTCCATAGTTAAACTCCAAACTTTAAATCCTGATGTGTGCTATATTGGTATTTTCAAGCACATTGCAAATAACCTTTGGTAGAACACTAACTGCATAGATGTCTATTAAATGACTTGTCTGTACAATACTTGCAAATAAGTGCATGTATGCACAACTCTGCAAATCAGGCAAGTGTAAAGAAAATTGCACTTGTGAGCTTGAAGTCAACCGAATAATTCTAAGAACTGGGCCCAGGAGAGAGAGCCAGCATGGCAGCACGTGGTGCTTGATTGGTACAGCATGCGGTCAGTCGTTAAGAGCACCTGACAGCCACAGCTGCCTCTCATTCCAAGCTGGCAGCCCCAGCCCAATCCCACACCTTCCTGCTTGGCATCTGTGCAACCCTGCTTCCAGCATCCACCTAGGGCCTACACCAGGGGTCTCCAACTCCGCTCCTGGAGAGCTACCGTTCAGTAGGTTTTCCATCATACCCGGCTTCTGATGAGCCACACTACTTCTCAGGTAAATACCAGGAACAGGTGTGGCTCATCAGAAGCCAAGTGGGACAGAACACCTACTGGATAGTAGCTCTCCAGGACCGGAGTTGGAGACCCCTGGCCTAGACGGTGGAAATTGCTGTTTCCTCAGCACCTGGGTATCTAAATTGGCTTGCTGACCTGGGGACTTGGCGGTCTGGCTAGCTGATTTTGGGTGGTACCTCCCCCTCCTTTTAGGAATATATTCTTGCACTGTAGTGAGTTCATGGTGAGAACTCTGTTCCAGAGAGACAACAAATGGCCCAATTTGAAAGTAGGTGATTCCTGATACTTTACCCACGTTTAAGGATTTAAAGTCGCTGCATAATATGAGGAACTTGGTTGTGCCACTTCCAAAAAAGTGGACCGTACAGCCTCCCTGGCCACACTGTCCTGTTTCTTTGTTGTAGTTTTAATGTTCAATTTCAATTCATTAGCTGTTCCTGCTGTATGTCTAATCAGTGTTGTAAAGTTGAATCGCTGGTTCCTCGTGTAGATGAATATTGATCTGGTTGGTGAGGATTGCATCCATGTCTGTCCTCTCCACTTCAGCGTGGAGTTTAAAATGCCAAGGTGCTAGCCACAGAGTTCAGTCTCCATCTGCTTGGTATTAACACAAATCTTAATGTCAGGCAGATGGGCTTAACGACTTCATGTTGGTTCCCTTCTGTTTCTCTATCATTTGACTCATTCCTTTTGTTTGTTTATAAGTAAAGCTTTATAAACAGATGTTACGGCATTTTTCATCCAATGGCATGGCCCTTTGACAGTATGTGCCTCTCATTTTGCAGGCATTGGGCGCTTGAGTTGTGTATTGCACTAGCGAAAACCTCTCTCTCCCTAATAAATTGTTCATTTCACCTATAGCAGCTGTTGGATCCCCAACCTCCTACAATAATTTTAGGTCTACAGATTCAGTAGAACAGTCCCCCCTAGCAGTTTAAATACAGATAAGCTAGTTCTTTAAATAGTCTTATGCATAGCTTTGTTATATCAGAGTAGGATGTGACCACAGCAGTGTGGTCTGGTCACAAAACCGTTTGGCGTACTGTGTGTAGCCTAAATAAAGAGAAGTATGAAACCAAGGGCTCTGACAATTTACTTTTCTTTTAGATTGTAATGCGACGGATTAATCTGTACCGCTGCTGTTTCATCCTGTGCTAATCAGAAGGCAGAGTAAACTAAGTGTAATGGTCTGGGAATAACTTCAGTATCTCTTAAAACATGTATATGGACGCTTGACAACCTTGGATTGCAGAAAATAAGTTTATTATTCTGGAAGTGTTCATATTGTGTTTCCTGAACATGATATATGCGACGTAGATTTTAGCTGAAGTAGTAAGCCTGAAGTCGGGAAATGAAGCTTGTATTGCTGGTGGACGGTCTGAACTGTAGTTGGTTAATAAAAACGGCAGGTGTCGCTATTGCTCATTGTTTGTATCGACCTTTGGGCTCTGAAAGACGCAGGCTGCCAGATAAGTGAGACGTGGGCAATTTGTCTCTAATTACCTTCTCGCCTAGGCTACATAATTGTGGCACTTGATTATGAGAATCTACCGCAAAAAGGAATAACAAAACGTATACAAGACTATGACAACCATTGTGCAGTAATCGTTGAAAATGTCTGTGAGGAAAGCTCCAAGTTCAGTGCTTCGTATCTCTGAACAGGAAGATGTCCTAGATGCATATGATTTACTGCGCTGCACGCACGTCCTGACAGGCCCTGATGAAATATGATCAAGGGATTATTAGCTGGAGCTTAGTTTTGAGTTGCTATGTCTTGCACAGGGATCTGGGCTGGGCTGGGCATGGGGGTGGTCTTCTGCCTGATATCTTCCATCATCAGTGCCCCAGGCAATTGAGCTGTTGTGCTCAGGATTATAGCTGGAGCTGCAATACTGAGATGTTTAGTGCACCTTTATATGGTTGCGTTTACACTGGCAGTGTGAGTGCAGTGTATTTTTTTTTTCCTCTGCTTTATTTTCTATTAAAACTGCCATAGTGCAGCTGGCGCTGAGATTCTGCCTTGGCTAAGGAGGGTGACTTCAGGAGGGGATATGGACATGTGGCTCATCGAGCCCCCCAGTGTGCAATGTTTCTTTCCATTGAAATGCCCCCCCACAACAGCTTGTGCTGTGGCTGTGGGCTAGCGTGCTGAGGCGTGCTGTGGACAGCCCCTCTGGCTTCCCCCCCAATATGTGTAAGCCAGTATTTCCCAACCCAGGCCTCAGGGACCCCCAGGCAGTCTGCCAGGAGGGAGCAAAAATGTGGACTGTCTGGCAGGCAGTGAACAGGGAGCATAAATGTGGACTGTCTGGCAGGGAGTGAACAGGGAGCAAAAACGTGGGTTGAGAGATACTGGTGTAAGCTAATAAATCGAGCCTGCTACGGTAGCCATTTTGTGATTCTCATGCTGATTTTGGGCTAGATGAAATCACTACTCTCAGCTGTGCCTACCATTGGCCGCTCCATACCAGTCCTGCTTTCATACCCATGTCATTTTCATTCCATGTTTTGTTTTTTTGCCAGCTCTGCCCACATGCTCGAGCCTCCAAAATACTGGGGGTGATGAGGATAACGGCGTGGCCGTACATGTGAAAATTGAGGGGCGGGTAAAGGAGGGGCATTATGTGAGGATGGCACAGGCTGCTGTGGCATTAAGTGTGATGTCAGGAATGCTGCTGGGTCCTGATGAAGGGCCTGAGAAATTGGAAAGTGACACTCCCAGCTTCCTCCACCCGCAAATGTTTGGTCATTGGCTCACTGGCAGGTTCCCCTCACCACTAGCCCCTCTGGGGCACCAGGGATGACTTCATCGCTTGGCATATCTGTTACTATAGACCTTTCAATGATGGTACAGCACCTCTGTGAGGCTGGTGGAGGAACATAACCTGACAGTTTACTCTGCCTGACATTTTGCACTATCGACACACTTACCTGACTAAACCTGTGGACAAGCTGCAGCTATTTACTTGATCTTTTAAATGTCACCAATGCCTGTGATCAGTTTAAGGTATGTGCACTGAAGGATTCTTTTGTAGGGCCAAATTCAGCTGCTTACCGTCTATAGAAATGACCAGAGTCCCTTCCTGTTACTTAAACTGAGCTGATATGAGCACTGTGCAAGCAGAATGCAGATGCAGACACGACTAAGACGCCTCTCAGATTTCTGTCAGCTTCTTATCTTCCCAGGATTTACATTTGTCAGAATGTCTTTTCCATTCCCGTATAAGAATGAAATCCCGCTATTCTGTTTTAAAGGTGCCAGCTCAAGTGGGATGTGAAAGGATTGGGGTTGTCATGGAGAATCCCCACTAGGATTTTTGGGTCAAACCATCTTTGATCAGGATCTTTGGTGGGGTCTACAGAGGCCTATCCCAGGATGTAGAAAAAAGGGAAAGGCCAAAGTTGGCTAAGTTAATATTGCTTTGGAGAAGGATGTGATAGTTGATGTTCTGAATGCTGTTGACTTTCTTGGCAACACTCTAAATATAATATTATAAAATCGAACCGCCCCTACGAATGTTCACTTTCGAATGTCATTCAAGGTCGAAACCTTGATCAAAAACAGTCAAATATTAATATTACAAAGACTGTTTCATTAAACTCCTCTATTCAATTTTTCAATTGCATAAAGAATCCTAAATGGTGTCAATTTCCCCAGGTACTTGGGTGTAGTTTCATCCCACTCCTCCTGTGACACTTCTCGCCAACATGTAGACCAAGTTGCCCCCCTCCCCCCAACAAAAAAATGCTGGATGTGATTTTGATCAGGTGCCTGTGTGGTCAGACCATCAGGATCAAACATTTCAAATCTGCGTTCATCGATCTGTAACACAGGTTTCAAATCTACCCATTTTGACATTTCTTTCAGTTTTCGGGTTCCAGAAGGGCTCCCGTTAACAGTACAGGCCAGCGCCCTGGCATCCTCTCTGCTGTTGTAGGTGACACTGGCATTTGACTGTTCAGCCAAGCTGCCAGCTGGGGAACCATGAGGCATCAATCGGTATCTCACATGAGACTGGCGTACTTGTCCTCTACTACGGTTGAGCATCTGGGTTGCCCCCTGCCACCACCATTCTGATGTTTGATCTAAGCATCGACTGAAGTTCTTGACTAGCGTGTGCATGATTTTCATGCGTCGCGCTGCTGCCATATGATTGGCTGATTATCTATTTGCATGGATGAGCAGCTGCACAGATGTTGCTAATCAAGTGGCCAGTGATTGCATGTGTGGGTGTGATTCTGGTCCTTGTCGACATGCTTGCATTACAATTGCAGCAGATGTGTCGGCTGCACGTTCATGAAACAACCCAACCATGCCACTACATTCCAAAGGTGCGTTATGGAATTCAGGTCTGGTGACATGGGAGGCCATTGTAGTACACAGAACTCACTGTCATGTTCATGGAAGCAGTCTGAGATGACTCTGCCATGATATTGTTGGAAGTAGTCAGTAGAAGATGGGTAAATTGGGGCCATTAAGGGTAGCACATAGTTAGTATCAGTTCTCAAATAGGCTGTGGCATTTAAAGGATGCTCCATTTGGGTGCCCAATGTGTGCCAAGAAAACATTCACTGCCTCATTACACCACCACCACCAGCCCGAACTGTTGACACAAGGCAGGTTGCATTCATTGATGCATGGTACTTATGCCAAATTCTGACCCTACCATCTGTGTCTCAGCAGAATTTGAGATCCATCAGTCCCCCCGCTCTTCGGCTGTCCAGTTTCGGTGAGCTCATGCCCATGGTTTCCTGTCAGCTGAGAATAGTGGAAGCCCCATGCGGTCTTCTGCCGTTGTAGCTTATCGACCTCAAGCTTTGTTTTCAGAAAGGCTTTTCTGCTCGCCATCATTGTAAAGTAGGGCTGCCCAGTCCTGCTCCTGGACAGCTACCCCCCTGCAGAGCTTAGGTACAGCCCTAATTTAACACACCTGATACAGATAATCAGGCCCTTCAGTATCACCTCAGTATTAGAGTCGGCTATGTTGAAGTTAAGCTGGTTCTCATACTGAGGGCCTGATTATCTGTATCAGGTGTGTTAATCGGGTCAGGATGGTAGCTCACCTAGAGCAGGATTGGGCGGCCCTATTGTAAAGTGTGTATATTTGCGTAAAATGTCCCAGCTCTGTTTCAGGTGTTTTGGAGGTGGGGTGTAGCTTGGCGTAGACCCCTAAACCACCTGCCTGGAAAGTCATGAGTACACGTTCCTTGGATACCTGAAAAATCATCGGCATTTCACCCTTAACCTGTTTTAACCCCAGTTACCTGGGAGATGCTGTGAGGCGGCTATGTGATGCTCACTTGTACGCTACTCTGGACAAAACTGTCTGCTAAATGTAAGCAAATATGTCCGTGGTTGTTGTGAATAGTCTGCTGTGTTAAGAGCCGTCAGGAATATTTAACATTAATATTTCAGGTTCACATGCACAAGATCGAGAAGCACACGCATGAATTATAAATAACGCATAGTATATGAGGGGAGCGATGTCCAGAGTATGTTCAGGGCGTTCTTGCAGACCACAGATCTCCACATCCGCTTCTTATCTCACCTCTTAGATGGCATTCTTCTGAAGGTTGCTGATCTTGAAGCCCGGCCAGATGTTACCATAATCAGCATCGCGAGCGTTCCCGCTTACCCAACTGGAAGCTGGGTTCTGTGGGCTTAACCACGGTGGGTCTCGAAGCTCAAAGATGCCAATGTGATCAGATGAGTATGTCCAGGACAGGAACAACAGTGTGAAAATAGGAAATGGAGCAGTAATGGACTCAGTTTAAAAACAATAAGCTTTTTCACTAGGAGAGCAGGTACTGGGAAAAGGAGATGCTGGTGAGCAGAAGGCCTTTAGGAACAGAGGAGGTGTATGTGGGTCGAGTCGCCGTCTTCAATGGAAAACTACACATTGATTTGCCAAAATGAGATTTAAAAGTGGAATTTTCACATGTTTGGGCACCCTGCCAGTCAGTACTTTAACTCCTTTGGAGGAAATGGCTTCTAAACATTTCTTGTAGCCAGCTCTGTGTTTTCCTTATTTGCTTTAGGTCTTAGGTTTTCTATGTGGCATTTTCATAATCAGTCTGAGTTCTGACACCCATTTTGGAAGCTTAATGCATTGTTCTTCTACAGTAAGTAGTGTGGTTGTCATGTTTAGGGCTATCTTGTCTAACATGGCCCCTCTTTCCTCACTGGGGGAGATCAGCTTCCCATACTTGTGAATATTTAGTCGAATCCATTCTTGCTGTGCAGAATATGGCGCCACAGCCATAAATGGCCCATAATGAACACACTCGTGTGATTTTTCTCCTGCAGTTTTTGTGACTGTGGCCAGAACAGTTTGTCTCAGTCCACATTGTTGGTTTTTATTTAATTCTGGTGTCCCGAATGTCAGTGCCCGGAAGGGCTGCTGACGCTTCCCCCCCACACGTCATTTTTGTGGATCGTTTTCCCATCCCGCAGATCAGCTTTGCAAGTCTGACTAATCTACAAGCAGCTGTATCTTCCCTCTAAATCTTTCTTTTCATGATTAGTTAATGTTTCTTAATGCAGATTTCAGGCTGGGAGCATTTGTGTGTACTTTCATCGCCTTCTGTTTGAGGCTGGGGCTGTTGAGTGTGCAGATCAGCCAAAGGGGTTAGTTGGGTCCAAATCTGCAACTCTGGCCCTATCTTTAAGATGAGACCTATAGAATATTTAGGCAACCAAAAATTGACACATGCTGCATTGATTGTATTTGTATTTGTATCGGATCATTGTATTTAGTCTTAAATTCATCAGAGTGCATTACAATGTGAAGAAGCGGAGCACGGGATCAGCCATGGCTATCGGCCTTGCTCAAAGGTGAAGCGATGATGCGATTACAGGATTCCAACCTTCAACCTTCCACACGTAAGCAGAGTCCTAACCCATAGAGCCACACCCCATGCTCAGAGTAACCTGACTATACCTGGGTACGGAGAATATCTGGGCATTATTTAGGGGCATGATTGGGAAGACTGGCCCGCTGAATATAATCCCAAATGGGCTGTGTGAGCCATACATTGTCCATGAAAAATAACACAAACACGTGTACTATTGTGCCAAAGGATAATGTTGTTGTTGTTTGATCTTCTGCCTCAAATCCATCTGGATATCCATCTCGACATATGACCACAGCTACCAAGTGATCCATACAGGAACTGAGCTAGTGGTGAAGTAGAACCTGGGTTGTCTGTAGACTTCTGGTCTCCCTTTCTCTGGCAGTGTTGAGGAGTCTGGAGATTCAGGGGCACCTTGAAATATAGTCATTTCTCCACTGGATCAAGGGGGGGCCACCTATTTCACACACAGCTACTCGGGCATGCCCACACAATGGAGGAACCAAACCTCAGCCACTTTGAATTTCTGGGGATGCTCCGAAAGAGTGTGAGTGCGTTGCCTTGGAAAGAGAGGACTGCCCTGACCTACTCAACATGCTGCCACAGTGACCCTCACCAGGAGAAGCAGGGGGAAGATACCATGATACCTGTATTCCTGACCATGTAATGCTGTGCATCATACTTGCACTGACTGATTCCCTGGAGTCTTCACTGAAGGTTCCATTGCCCTACCCTCCCTACCCCCACACCCCCGTCGCCCGAGGTACTGTCCATTCTCTTTTAAACCAAGAACAAACTCATAATGGGCTCTGGCCTCGGTGTGATAGCCTTGAATACACAAAACCAGCACATACTTCTGCCAGTGCAGCACTGCTTCGCAATCACTAATAAATGGATAATGAATGAGATTCATCCGGCAGTCCTCGGCCGCACTCTCCAACCACGACTCCTTTCAGGGGATGAAGAATTGCAGCTGTCATCAAGTGAGGTGACTCAATTAGGCGCATCTGCAGATAAGCGCCGCATAGCCTACCGGAAGCTCGCACTGCAGTCTCCTAGAACACAACAAAGGCCTCGATTTGACGGCGTTGCAGAATATTACGCCCTAAATGCCTGCTAACGGCTTTTGGCGTCCCCATTTCCTATAACGTGCCTAAAACAATGCCCATGCTAGTCAATAAAAGCAGCTAGCTGGAGAATTATAGCAGCATAGCCGTTCGCACTATTCCTGGAAAAAGAATCGTAATCATTGAGGCTTTGAATAATATTGATCATGATCAGATGCATGGACCCGCAGGCCTTTGTTTATTAATGGGTTGCTGTCAAAGCAAATTACCCTGAAGGCATCTGGCTGCTACCTGATGAAAGCCGAGAGAGGACACAGCCATCAACAAACCAGGCTTAGATATTTAGTCAATCCCGAGATTCTGTAAATGGATATGCAGAGAATCAGCAACTGATGAGCTCACAAGTATTTTTTTTTCTGCTGAATCACGAGGACTGCCTTACTTGTGTTGCCGTTATCGCAGTGATGGATTGTGGGGCTTATAATGTTCCTTGTGGTGTCATATTATCATTCCAAGGTTACTGGTAATTTCAGCAAACAGTCCATTACCATTTGTGGGTGATAGTGGATGAGAAGTAAACTAGTTTTAAGTGCCTTTTTTGTATAGAATGCATCAAATGACAGTGAGGGAAACTGAGACCTACCTTTCTGGGGCCAAACAGGCTGCACTGTTAGCTGACACCGGAAATCGGATAGCAGGAGTTAATCGCCCGCCATTGCATTTCATATTCTAAAAATGCAGTCTGAACGTGCGAGCTCTTCTGCTGTGTTTACTCTGTGGTTTACCTATCAGGTGCACTGAGACGGTGGCTCTCAGCAGCAGGAACAGCTGCTGACCCTGGAGACATGATATTCATCCCTCAGCCCCCTCCCCAGTGTGTATACACACACACACGCACACGCGCACACACACACACACACACACCAGGATCCGTCATCTGTACATTACAAATGATCCATTTCAGCCACCTGCTGCCTCTTATCCTTCTTCCGAAACGTGCTCTTGAAGTGGTGGGACGCAAAACCTTCTCACACCCATTTTTTTTAGGAAGATAAGAAAATTTTAAAAACTACCGTGCACAAGGCCTAGGCTGCCAAAGAACTTGGTTTAAATTACCTTTATGTTGGATGTAAAACTGATTTTGTGTCGTCCCAGAAACTCCAGGCATCCAATATACTCATGCATTTGTTCTCAACCACCATATTTGACTAATTAATCAGTGAGCTGGTGGTGAAATGTTTTAAACACTTTCTTTAAACTGCTTTCTTGGATTTCTTGCACAGAACTGTATATGCACTCCAGCATTCAGGTTTTTGGGTTAAAGGTGCACAGTGAATTCTCTTTAGAATTCTAGTGAATTCTAAATGCTGACAAAGGGAAGAGCCTGCAAGCAGGATACAGAACAGCTTAGCCTGTAGCCTGCAGGCACAATAAGATCCTACTGTCCTGCTGATACCCAATCCACTCCTCTTGTCTCTGGGTCTTTCAGCTGCACTCCCTCTGTTCTCGGTCATCTTCGGTACAGAGCTGCGGCACTGACTGACCGTGGCAGGGCATCCCCTCTGCACTTGTGCTGGAGAGTCCCATCCTTCACAGCCGGACTTCCAAGTTCAGAGTTACTGTCCTCAACTCCTGTCACGCATGCCTGGTACGGAGAATCTGCAGCAAGATCATCCAGCAAGGCTTTCAGAGATCTGATTTGGGTACTACCATGTTTCCTCCAAACCTACAGGGGGAGCCAGACTTGTGTGTCAGTGCAGTCAGAGACTGTGCTGCATGTGACTCAGGTTGGAATTGCTATCAGTTAAATTCTGTTAGCTATATAAACAGCCTTAATTCCTACCCTGCTGTTTTTGTCAACTTGCTCAGTCTTTGACAGTTGCTTGCCATTGAACTTTTGCCCAGGTGAATGTCTTTCGAGTCCTGATTACCGCCTTCTGCATTTCAGTCTGGACGCTGGCTCCCATCTGGGTCTAAAAAGTACCCTCTGGAAAAATCCTGGGCAGCTGTAGACAACCCTGAAGCTTGAGGCTTGATGGATGGCTGCTATACACAGAAGGTCTTGTTTGCAGACAACCCATGTGACCGTTCAGGGTGCCTCGTGCCAGTCTGGCTTAGCAGCTGGCATTAAGAGAGGGTAGTCTGCAGCCTGAGCCTAAAGCAGAAATGGGACCATCAGCCTTGGCTGACTAATGAACAAAATCTGTTAGTTGCTTCAATAAAACCATCTGTCGATATTTATTTCCCAGATCATAAAATGTACCAGGGTCATAAAGGGGAAATCATTTATTGTATAGATTCCACATATACATGTATAACCTTAGCCTTGTACAATTCACGCTGAAATAAATGGGAGATACGTAGCACATACACTCACTGGCCACTTCAGTAGGTACGCCAGTTTTTTGTGCTGGTGTTAATGCCAGCGGAAGTTTGGAGTTCTGCATTTATGAAGTCAACAGAGCATTGGTGACCTTCGTGCATTATGTGCCTCAGCACTCAGCGACCCCGCTCAGTTACTTTACATGGTCTACCACTTCTTGGCTGGGTTTCTGTTGTTCCTAAACGCTTCACCTTTGTAATAATACCACTTACAGTCCACCATGGAATATCTAGCAGGGAAGAAATTTCACAAACTGACATTGCAAAGGTGGCATCCTTTGACAGTACCACTCCTGAATTTGCTGAGCTCTTTAGAACAACTCATTCGTTCACAAATGTTTGTAAACCTTACTACATGGCCAGGTGCTTGATTTCCTATACCTGTGGAATGACTCTGAATGAAACTGACTGAGGTGTGTCCCAATACTTTTGTTCATATAGTGTATCTAATCAGCCAATCATGTGGCAGCAGCACGCTGCATAAAGTCATGCAGATATAGGTGAGGGGATTCAATTATTATTCACATCAAACATCAGAATGGGGATGAAAGGTGATTTTAGTGACTATGAATGGGACATGGTTGTTGATACCAGACTGGCTGGTATGATTTTTTTCAAAAAGTGCTATTGGGATATATAACCAAAGTATACAGAAGAGTATCTGTGAATGCAAAACACATCGGGCCTTGAGTAGATGTGTTACAGCAGCAGAAGGTTGCATTGGGTGCTACTCCTGTCAGCTAAGAACAAGAAAGTCAGGTTACAGTGTGCATGGGCTCAGCAACACTGCACAATGGAAGATTGCTAAAAAGTTGCTTGGTCAGATATTTTGATGTCTGCTGCGGAATTCAGACGGTAGGGTCAGAATTTGGTGTAAACATTTTTTATCTTCTTTTATTTAATCTTCATTTAACCAGGCATGTCATAATATTGAGTTAATTGTACTCAAATGGCGTCCACAGTCAGCAACCAATCCAGTGGTGGAAAGGGAAATTCACATCCTGAAGGTGCAACTGACCAATCTGCAGCAACTGCTATCATGTCGAAATGGACCACAGTCTCGGAGAAATGTTTCCAGCACCTTGTTTAATCTATTCCGTGAAGAATTAAGGCAGTTCTGCAGGCAAAAGGTGGTCAAACCCGGTACTAGCAAGGCATACCTAATAAAGTGGCCAGTGAGTGTATGTACAACTCTGTATGGGCTACTCTTATGTTCCCTTGCCTGTCTCCAAGGCCTCAGTGTGAATAACTGTGCTGTCATTAGAGTTCGCCTCTGCTGTTATCAAACTCTTTACTGGCTCCCTTCTCATGCGTCTTGGAGGGTGGTAGGTAGCTCTTATGACTGCCCCCCCCCATCTCACTCTTGGCCCTGTGTAAGAATTTCCCCAAGCCCCCGTTATTTTGCCCACCCCTATGTGACGCTGAGATCACCACTTATCTGCTGGAGAGCTGTGACTGAGAACATAATGACCCCTCAACTAGGCCCCAGTCAAAACCAGCAATCCTAAATATTTCCCTTTAACCAAGCAAGACTCCCCACTAACTTGCGTTTGACCCCCATGGTGCCGCCCTGATCCTCTCCCATTTTCTTTTCAGAAGTGAGCTCTGCTACTTTAAAACTAACATGGAATCCCTTGAACCTCCTGGATCCCATTAATACAGAGCACTGCAGCCGCATTCATTCCTCTGCCAGCGGGTGATCCTCACTCCATTTTGAAAACCAGCAAGAAAAGCACACCTCCTTTTATGACCATCACTTTAGTAACCTATGTTACTGAGACTGCATTTACCTGCCTGTTATTCTTTAGTGCCCAAAAAGCACGCTGATAAAGTAGATGCATTTATCTGGCCGACTGCACCGCCCGTAGAGACGGTCTTCCTGCGGACGAGCGAGTATGAGCACCAGTAAGCCGGAAAACCGCAGCATTCCATGTGTAACGGCGTTAGCCAACACATTAGCCACGATGGGAAAATAAAAAACCAGACAATACTGTCTAAAACACTTTTTTTTTTATATAGCGCACAACGGCCGGACGGCATCATTCCGTCATGCAAGTGAAATCACCTGGGCCCTCTGAAGTTAGCGCTGCCTATGTTGCCAAAAGATTGACCAACTTTGTTGCATAAATAGGATCCATCCATCCATCCACCCTCTATATCCATTTGTCCTGTGCAGCATCGTGTGCTTGTCCTGGAAGCTATTGATGCAAAACAGAGAATAACTCAGGATGGAGTGCCAATCCATTCATTGCGATAGGCAGGGATTATATTTTGCTACATATATAAACTAAGGCAAGCATAAACTTAAAAGCCTTGGTTTTATTCTGCTTTCTTCAGTACTGCGTGTGAGAAAAAGAGAACGACCCAAGCTGCAGCCACATATGAAGATTCGAAGTCGGCACATGTCGATAAGTATTATTCGGATAAGAGTTCTAAGGACACTGCTGGCTTGTTGAGGTCCTGAGGGCAGCCACGGTGAACTTTCACGAGGGCTGTATACACTCAATGCGAATGGCAGCTGTTTGACGTGTGTAATCCTATTTCTTAAATAGTGACTTGAGCAGATCCGATGCGCCTTGATCTTCGCGAAATGCGAGCGTCTGTGGTCAGCCTTGTGGTGGGCATTGCATGTATAATGAAAGATTAGCCAGGGGGTACGCTTTTAATTCGCAGTCAACGCAAAGTGAAGAAATATCCGGACAGCTAATTGCGATCGAGAAATGTCAGTTAATCCATTCATCCGTCGGCTTGCAAGGAAAAGGGTTCACTTGTACCTGGCTCACATAAGTAAACCTAAGTAACCAACATGAACCTAATTTGGCTTCCCCACGTGGTGTAGTTACTATCTGCCATAACATCTATGCTAAGAAACGTAATAATTATACAGTGTAGGCAATACCAATTAAAGTGACACAACAATAAAATGATTGGCATTATTGTACAGCAGACAAAGTACAAAAAAAACTACAGCGTTAGTAAACGAAATTGTCAGTCAGATAAGGACTGATAAATCTAAAAAGCACTTAATGTGTCTAAACTGCGATTTATCTAGTGATTTGTTTGTTTGTTTGTTTGTTTTAAAGGATCGTATTACCACACACAATACTGGGTTGACCTCTATTTCCCAGGCAACACTGCAAATGTACTATTCTTCATTTTCACAACCCTATTATTTCATCTTCTTTGACATGATGCGCTGGTTAGGTGTCTACGTTGCTTGTTTTCAGCGCACTTTCTAAATCATACATCTCCGTCTAGGTTGAAATAACCACATAAAAGCATCAGACAAGACGTGACAACGCATTTGTATAATTCAACCGCGAATGTTTTTTTCCACCCCAGGTGACAATTCAGGGAGGCGGTGACAGCTGGTTCCGTAGCCGCTTATTGTAACGCATCCCAGCGGCGGGGCGCCGTGTCTCCGCAGCAAATGGGTCCCTCAAACTCGCTCTCGGGGCGTGCAGCTAACGCCCCCACCTAGCTTTAATGTGCTACCCGTCATGGCACTTCCCCCAGGCTGCAAATACCATAGTGCTTGTCCTCCCGTTTTTCTCCAGCAAAGATTTGGTCGGTGATAAAAGGACATGCGATATGGCAAAACACCATGTCTCCCCGCACGCCCTATTATTTACGCAGAAACGACATTACATAAAGGAAATATGAGTGCGGAAACACCACGCTTAAATTCTCAAAGCACCTGACGAAATGTAGGGATGTAAGAAAATACCATCAGTCTGAACACGTATGTAGTACAGGATCGTGTTTAATCTGAACGCAGTTTTCTTTATAATATCCTCATTTTTGCTTAGACAAATGACACCGTCACCCCGTAGGGGGGCATCATCCGGGCCTAAAACTAATATTTTGGCTGCACCATGCAAATAATGCAGATGAATTAACTCTTTAACGTGATTTTACTCCGTGTTATTTAAACATTTAGGAATTTTTTACACGGTTATGCATGTCACATGCAGGCGACCATTGGTACGGTCTGGACTTATTACTCCAGTACAGATCTACTGGTACCATCAGGCCAAATAAAAGTTTAAAAGTCAAATTCCCTTACAATTATACCTGTGCAATGGCCTAGATTCACTATCTATAAACTGTTGACCGCCACAAATAAAAAACAGAATCAGAAAGATCTTTACCTTGTAAGTATATTAAACATACAAGGAATTTGTCTTGATGCAAAGTGTTCCCCTGGGATAACTTATAACACACAAAACAGTTTCCGATGTACACATATGTCCACACGAAAAGTTTGTGTAAAATTTCACGCTAGGCTGTGTCAGGCTTGGTGCTTATCCTAAGTGCTTTGTCCTCATTTGGCCAGCAAGTGTCACTGGTCATCCTGTTCCCTCTGTCTTTATCCTAAGTGCGTTTTCCCTGTATCCAGCAGTGCCACATAGCTCAGTGGGTTAAGTGTGTGACTCAAAGATTAGTAATCTTCTGGTCATGGGTTTGAAACCAGTCTCTTCTGTGTTTATTTTGGTTTACCCAGTATTTATTATTTTGTATTTGTTTCTCTGTCATAGGTTTGCCCTGATTATGTCCTGTTCACTTTTGTTCCTGTTTGTATTTTGTTCCTTGTTATCCTAGTGTAGTATTCCTTGTTTGTATGTTGTTAGAGTTCCCTAGTTCTGTGCTTGTTATCAGTTACTTCACCTGTTGCCTGTTTCCCAGAGCCAGTGCTTGTTTATTGTTCCATCTGTTGCTCGTTGTCCTGCACCCTCAGTGATTGGTTGTCATATGTTCCACACCTGCCCTCTCATTAACCTGGTTGTTTGTGTGTATTTAAGTGCCTGTTTCTGCTTTGTTCTCAAGTCTGTTATTGTTCATGGTACTCATGGTGCTAATTGTTCTGCTTGTTCTTGTCCTGTCCTGTCCTATCCTGTCCTGTGTTGTGCTTGTTCTAGTCCTGCTCCTTGGTTGCTCTGTTTCTCTGTCAATTGTGGATTATTATTAGTTCCTTTACTTTATTTTTAACTTTGTCCTGTCTGTGTGATCCCTCATGGTACTTTTGGTTTTTGGTGTTTTTCCACTGGTGTTTCTGTTAGAGCAATAAACTTCTTTCTGTCTCGGAAGCCGCTCAGTGGATTTTCTCCCTGATTTCCCCACCTTCACCATGCCGTGTCGTGACAAGGCTGTACTTCCAGTTAGAAGCAGCATAGGATGGAATAAAGGGGTGGAATGAATGAATATAAAAATGAATATAAATATTCCAAACATTGCAATATGATTGAGCAGACATTGAAGATCCCATAAGTAAATACCCATAATAGTACTCTGAGTACTTCTTTTGCCAGTGGTGATGAATGGCAGACCCAGATGCATCAAAGTTTTTGAGATCCACAGGAATCAAGAGGTACTCTGGGTACCAGAGTGGTAATGAACAACATCTCCGCTGTACTTAGAATTACAGCCAGGTGTGGCCAGAGTGCGCCTCCCACCTGGATCGCTGCTGGCAGACGTCCTGGGGAGAGACCCATGCCGCCAAATACTTGAACGATGGGGATCCGTCTCCGTGCCATCCTACTTTTGAAATGACAATTTCATTAAATGCTTGTTAGGAAGTACATTTCTTAAAAGGTACTAAAAACTAAAAGACTTAACAGTTCATACCAAGCATGTGCATGAACAAGGTGTTTAATCTTCTCCCTTTCAAGTACTCGTATTTTCCAATCAGCAGTTACATCATTCCAGAATCCGCTACAATTATCCACCAATCTGTCGCTTGTGTCGCTCTCCTGCCCTACATTCCACTATGAAATGTATATTGATAAAATTCATGACAGCAGTTTGCAGTCGTGAATTGGGACAGTACATAACTGATACTCAACTAACAGGTGCGGTTTGCTTAAAATTGAACCAAAAACTTACTTGAAAACCGCAAGATACCTGCCCTAGAAACCCATTTTGTTTGTCCTGAAATAAATTGACCTTGTCAGATTAAAATCAATGTTAGCGTGTTTTCCAAGTGGCTACTTTCTTGCATGTATACACGGATATACATTTCTGGCATTTCCACAGTCTGCTGTGCTATGTGGAACATGGTCAATGTTGGAGGGCAAATAAGGGATTAAGTCTCCTTGAAAAGAACTTCAGTCTTCTTGCTCAGCAAAGCAGTTCTGGTCACGGTAATATTATGTACATACCCACGAGGCCAAGAAAACATGAACCAGTAGGTCTGTTTTGCCAAAACCGCTATAGATTATTCCTTCAAATATAATTTATGCTTAGTCCACGATCCGCTCAGTTTTAGGGTGGAATTCACGATCCCCAACATAATTCATAATGACTTTGGTAATAAAATATTTATTTTACGTGAAATTGGCATTATTACAAGCATTCCAAGAGGTATTTATTTAGAGATGCTCGTCTGCACTCGGCTACCTGGATGCTCACCATGAAGCACTGAAAACATAGTGGTAATTTTAAAAGACTACAATGAATCAGCATTACCCGGGATAACACCACCCTGTTTTTCTTAACCCAGACAAACACACAACTGCAGACATTATTTCAAGTGACATTTAACGCTAGTTGATGCGAGACTGACTAAAGCCATTTTAAATCTTTTTAGTTCTTAGTCCTCAGCCCTAACTGCAATCCATATGGATGGATGGATAGCAACACCTACAGAGACTGACTGCGGAGAATATACAGCAGCATAGGAAACACTGTCCTGTACTACACTGAATATCAAAAGCATTTCATATAAAAGGAGCATATTAACAGGAAAACGGAGTTTAGAGTCCCTAGGTAAAGTCCCAAGTTGGATGGAGGATGCACTCTAATTATTCTATAAAAATGTCCCCTCCCAGAATACCTCCAAATCAAGCCATTTTATGGATGGTGTGAGTGTAAGACTTAGCTTGAGGTTGTGATCATCGCTGCAGGGCAGATGTGGCTCCATCGTCCCGGGGACTGCAGGCTAGTGGCTCTGCGGGGCGGGGGGGGGGGGGCAGCTGAGGGGCATCCGGCTGCTGCTCAGCAGGTGACACCCCCCCTGGGAGGGCCGAGAGGCACCGGGACAGGGTCAGAGGGATTTCAAGGGCTCAGCACTTCCCACGCTGGACATAAAGGTCCACTTACGCTAAAAAAACATCCTCCTACTTACGGCAACTTTTGTACTAAGCACCACAACCTAAAGAAGTTTAATTCACAGGAAAACAGGCTTAACATAAATTTACACAAGGTTTACGAGGTTTTATAAAAAATAGACTGTGGACCCCAGCGACCCTGCAAAGGACACACAGGTATGGATGATGAATGGATGGGTGGATGAAAGCAATGCTTCCTCACTGTGCCCTCAAAGACAGTCTGATGGCAGTCCCCTCTCTTGAAATCAACTGTAGTGAACATAGTCCCTATCAGAGGTCTGAGCCACTCACAAGGCATGTTCAACTGCTGATGGTAATTGACTACCCATGATGACCAGCTACAGTCAGATCCCACATGCACCAAACATAAGTTCAGGTTCTTCGAATTGCCACAGGACAAATCCAAGAGCTGCAGCAAAACCTGATCCAAAAATTCTCAAAAGCTAAGGATTCTGTCTTGTCTGCTAAATGTGGCGAGAGAGGAGATGGATGGATGGAGTCACTTTCTAAATAGGACTCAGTACTGCCCCCTACAGGGCACCAACAGTGCAGCCTGCTTTCAGCTGAAGCATTACACAGGGGTTCATCTTTGAGTTTGGGGAAAATAAAGACAGATTACACAAAACTTTTCGTTACATTTCTTTATTGATGAACAAACTATAAAATCTCGTTACTAGAAAGATTTCAAATTAAAATGGAAACGCACAATCGAAGTATTTGTAATAAAAAAAGTAGGTAAATTTTATGTACACAAACACCACAAGCCACATTTCATCTCATATTTTCTAATGTGTTTTTTATTTATTCATTTTTACATGATTAAATGTTTATACAAAGTAGCATATTCATATTTATCACCCCTCTCAAAAAAGGATAATTTATAAAATGTGGATGCTTTAAATTTCCAAAATAATCTTTTTTTTTTTATTCTTTAAACAATGGTTCATTATTATTTTTGTAACAGGACCTTATCAACAGTGAAGAAACGGCAAATGAAAGGGGGTCAAGGTCCAGCCTCCAGCCTACTCTCCTCACGGTTTCTACTCAGGTATCCCCATTGCGATCTCTCTCTCTCGCTTACTCATCCCTCACTGAAGGCGCCACTCTTCACTAGCAGCCACACGAAACCCAAATCAGCAGTATTGCACGTTTAGTGTTTAGGACAGAGTACGAGAGGGAAATGTCAAAAAAAAAAGAACATTTGCAGCCTTCCAACATCACTGATGTGACAGAAAACAGCTCTTTAGAGAGACACGCGTACATGTATGTGTGGAACACACACACACACACACACACACACACACACACACACGCACACACACAAACTGCAGGATGCTCTCCTGGCCTCTGATGTCAGGTAGTGGGGGAGGGGGCTGCTGACACATCTGAGATGACTATGCACCAGGGCACCCTGGGAAAGTCCACAGGAAGCAAGAGGGTTAACATGAAGCAGAGGCCTGCTGCCACCTGATCTGCAAGCAGCCAATCACAGATTGACAGTGGCAGGAGCAGCACTTCCTGGTTGGACAAAGCCTCCAGCAGACCAGGACAGGCCGTCTCACTCACAGGTGGAAGGGCGCACCAGGGATTAAAAGTCCAGGTGAAAGGACAGTGCCGAGAATATTTAAAGGTACTTCTCACGCATGGTCTCTCTGCTTCTATATCATTCGATTCTGCAGCATTCATCATCCAAATAGATTGTAAAAGTGCATTGAGCTTTGGGAAACATTCTTTAGGGGCATAAATCATATAGATTAAGAAAGAAGAGACCCAAATACTTTTAGGAGCAGATTTACGTAAACAACTGCCAAGTATTCTGGAGTCACTAAGAAAAAAAATCTGACACAATCATTTGGCACTGATGAAAACTGGTTTCGGATTCCTTTTACAACTGGATTTATCACAAAATAGCTTAACGTATTTAAAGCATCGGGTTTCTAAAAAATACTTCTTTTCTTGACTGACAGTCCTGTAAATACTCAACAGGACTTAACCTGCCTTTCTACCAAATACCAACAAGGCTACAAACAAACTGCGTGGCTTTAATAGATTACCACTAACACGGAGCAATAAAAACAAAATACTCATCACAAATGCCTTTATGGGATATGCATAGTGTTCAAAATCAAGGACACTGATGATTTGTGACGCAGGTTAAAGTATTTCTGCAAGTAAACATTTGCGTAAACGCCTTTGGGATACGAGTCAAGACATTCATTTATTCTGGCATGACAAAAAAAGTTATATGTACTTTTATACTGAAGTAATTGCACGTGTCTAGCTTGCCAAATCTACCTGCCAGTACCAGTTTGGAACTCAATGGCAATTAGGTTTAAAACTCAGATTACATCTTGGGCTTTATTCATCTCCCCACCTCAAACACCCCACTGGGGTTTGTTTGATCACGAGTCTGACACTTTTTTGAGCTGCAAATACACATTTACTGCACGTCAAGATCCCACGGGCTAATCAGCAATCGGGACAAAATCAGGCATGTCGGCAGCGAAATTATTTAGGACATGCACTCAACTTTATAAAAATCGATTCAAGGGCAAAAAAGGATGATTGACTGGAAATGCAGCAATCACGTACAGCATGAAAGCAGTGCACATTGAGCTCATGGGAGTTTCACTTACACAAAAGGGGTAGGAGGGCAGAGGAAAAAAATTATTGGTTCAGAGAGAGAACCAATCAGATTGTAGAAGTGGGTCCAAGCAACTAGAGGAGGCAGGAACAAGACATTTGATTGGTTGGTCCTGCCTCCTCTAGTTGCTTGGACCCATTTCTACATTCTGATTGGTTCACTCGGAACCAATCATTATTCATCCTGCCCTCAGAACATTTTTGGGTAAATAAATCTCATGAGTGCAAGTTGAGGCCCATGCGGCACCCAAGGCAAGACTGCCAGCACATCACATCCAAGATAAACGTAAAATCGGCATGCTAAGTTAATGCCTCCTCAGAAGATGGCGCCCTAGCCATCTGCCTATGTCACCTAATGAGTGGATCTGCACTACAAACAGTAAAAGCCTCCGGAACCACAGACTTGGGTGACGAGCGACATCAAAGGAGGGGTATGATTGTGATGAGAAAGACCTGCGTCTCCCGCCAGAGAGGGCGTTTGGACACCATGTTTAAGGCAAGCAGAGACTCTCATTGCAACCTGGCCGATTCTCCGCAAAGAGGAACTGCGTAAAAGACAGATTGATCAGGCAGGTGCACCTCAATATTAAGCCGGGGGAGGGGGGGAAGAATTAAAGACCACTTTCTACATTCCTCAAAAAGTTTAAAGCATACCAAAACCTTGCATGGGTCAGCAACATTCAGATATCCAACTGTATTCAAAGTGCTTTTATCCAAAACAGGGAGGCCAAAGGCAGGTGAAAACGGAAAGATCTAATTAAAAAGCAAAATTGTCCAGAGAATAACAATTTACAAGAATAGTTTTGTCACTGGTGTACTACTGTGGTCGACACTACACACAATAGTTTTAAAAAAAAAAAAAAAAAAAAAACATAATATGGGAGAACAGCATTGTGCAAATCCCTCAGCGGATCTGGATCCAATGGGAAGTGTGACAGACTGGTCATTAACACAAAGCCACCTACACTCGGAATTGTCCATTAAGAAGAAGAAAAAAAAAAAATCTACAGAAGGCCAAGATCTACAACTAAGTGCTCACTATGGTACAATGGTACTCATTACCCACAGTAGCTAGTAAATACTGTTAAGGAGTCCTGAAGCAGAACCCTGTATTGTGTTCTGTAACACAAGTTTTTTACCGCAATGTGCAGCCAAATCTGGATCCAGCAACTAGATTAAAGAATACCCTCTACCTTAGGGTTCCATACCTTTAAAATTATATTCACAGTTTTATAAAGCTTTTCTTTAAAAAAAAGAATCTGTACGTAAATATATAATACATATATATGTATACACGCGAAATACTGGGCTCCTCTCCAGCCCAGCTTAACTTGAGTTTCGAAAGGGAGCACGTGTCGTCTCAGTTAAGACACTGGGGAGTCCGGCTGCATCCACCTGCCCCGGGTTGGCTGGAAGGAATCAGAGGATCGGTGCTGACGTTTCGGCAAGGTAACCACCCATGAAACTCGAGCAGATGTCTGAGAGAATCCCAAAATTTGAAAACAGGCGTGGCGCGGTGGGGCTGAGGAATATCGCTCTCCTATGCCTCCCTAAGTGCTTGGGTCAACATTGTTCCCCTTTCACAAAACAGATTAGTGTCTTCGGAAGGCCGTTGATGTTACACTGCTGTCTGTGAAAGAAAATACAAATTTACATTTCTGTATAAGATGATATGTAGACTTCAGTCCATAGTGTAACCATAGTTTCTCCTCCAGAAGAATCCTGATTGGTTTGTTTCCCTGGCTTTTAGCCTGACTGCCACCTTATTTGATGAGCAGCAGATCAGGTCCTGTCATCCGGTGGTAGCGGTCCACGGTGGCTGGGTACAGATGGGGCCCTTGGCCTTGCAGATGCATGCTGACAAGGTCTGCTGGTGGTTGCAGGGACAAATGGACCTCAGCTGCGGGGGGGGGGGGGGGGGGGGTGTCTCTACCAGGGTATTGGCCTTCACTGCCCCAAAGCCGTTACAGGTCCCAGGCTGCAAGTCCTTGTGTCCTACGAGCTTTCAAGCCCGGAGGATGGGTACCACTGATGAAAGCCAGTAGCAGTCAAAAAACAAAGATACTAGGTGTGAAATCGTGACAGGTACTCATCAGCCTCCCCTCGGGTAGCCACTTTCCATGTGGACATCACCACAACACCAGGAGCACACTATTTCTTTACATGCGTGCAGTGAGCTGCCATTGACCTCATTCTCACTTCCTCAAAAACATTTCAAGTCGCAGTGTGATGTGTTGCAATGCCCTGAGAGCAAATAATCAGGGAACCTCTGACTCAATCGGCAAGTCGACACAAAGTCCTTTGTCCCCGAGAGGGTCAGCTTCGCAGTCTTAACACTCAGTCATACTTCTCAGTTCCAGAAGCAAACTCCATTCTGCTATGGCTCCCGGACAATCATTCATACACAATTTGACAACTTCAAATAATATATTTCATGAAATGGGTTTCATTCCCTCCAGATACAACCACACCTCTGCTCTCAGGAGTCACAGGTGATAAGAGGGCTTATGGGTAGCTCAGCAAATGATGGGCACCCCATCTGTGTTGAAGATCATCCCTGTGGTGGGTTCATAAGTACCAGCAAGGTAGTAAAGATCTTCACTGTCCTGGTACTTCTTAGTCTTGATCATCTGCTCATACTGCTCCAGGCTGACTACCAGACACTTGTGAGAGACCGTCTGGACATCATTTTCATCGATGTGCGATGACTGATAGAGAGCACGCTGTGGACAAATGACAGAACGTTAGGAAAGGTGGCGCAATTAGCTTACAAGCAAGACACGTCAACTCCACCCGGTTCTTCTCACCTCCATGAAGTCCTTCCTCTGGTTGGAGGCTTGCAGAGCTGCGGGGAGCCCCCTTGAGGACTTCTGATCCCAATTCTGCCAAGAATTGTCAAATGAAATGTAGAATCAAACATCACTCTGCTGTCTCCAGAGCAGACAATGAGGCATTGGCTGATATATACGTCATCTCTGATTAAATCTTTTGTGGAAAGATCTATGGACATATGAATGCAACAGATCTCACCTTTCCCTCATGAAGCTTCTTCCCAGGGTTAGTTTCCTCGGGATGGTAGAACCACTTCACTCGGACCACCATATTGTTCCCCCAGGACTCCCACATGCTCTGGATGCGCCCAATATACGGCAGGTTGGGTCTTCCAGCAGACAGAAACACCGCACAGTCTCCGATGCGGATCATCTCCTTCCCGCGCATGATAGCTTTGTAAAAAAGCTTCTTTGCCTTTCCTTTCATTCCACGCCTCTGCAGAGCAATTAACACAGAAACCAGGCTTTGAGAAAGTGTTTCAAATGGCTCGAATATAAAGCTGTCACTCAACTCACGATGCCAGTAATGAATGTCAACAAAGGCAGTCATTTTTTATTCAGTCATAACAGTCCCTCTAGTACAGCAGTTACTCGTTAATGCTTGAGACCACAAAACAAGGCAGACTGAGCATTTTTGCATGAAATGGATCTGTGAACAATGAATTCTCACCTGTGTTGGTTTACCGAACCACTTCCACAGCTGTCTAGCTGGAAGAAAGGCAGAGATTTTGGGCCTGTTCTCCACAGAGGGCAGACGCTGCCTCTTGGCCAGCTCCTTGGTAGTTGGGAGATGGATGCCCTCGCGCCTCTTGGGCCTTCCACTGCCTTGCTGCTTCTGTGGCGCCTGCTGCTTTGGACCTTTAGAGGTAGGGGGAGATGAAGCAGCCTGAGGTTTTGTGGACTGCTGGTCTCCTGTTTGGGGTGAGGCCTGCTGTGCCATGGAAGACGTCTGGGGAGAGGTTAGGGCCTCCTCGTCGGAGCTGCAAGAAGAGTCCTCGTCGGTCGTGGATGAGGAGGACGATGACGATGATGAAGAGGAGGATGACGAGCAGGAGGTGGAGCCAGAGGATGATGATGAGGAGCTGCTGGTAGAAGAGCTGGAAGAGTTGGAGGCGGGACTGGAGGCACGAGAGCTGCTGGAGGTTGCGTCCTCCTGTGTCTCCTTCTGCGATCTCTCTTCTTCATCACCTTCTGACTCAGAGCTGGAGCCGGAGCTGGAGCTGCTGCTGCTGCTCTCAGACTCTGCGTCCTCATTCGCTTGGGCATCCTTGCCCTTTACCTGCCCATCCCCCCCACTTCCCAGCTCTCTAATGTTATAGGTTGAAACGTTTCCCATCTTGGGAACATCTACATCTGAAGCTTTAGCCTTGGGTGATTTCTGAGGAGTTTCCCCTGGATGGACGGCACCGTACGCTATGCCCATCATGGTCTTGTGCTCTTTTTTGGACAGGCTCTGGTCTTCCATCATCATCAGGGCTTTGGTCTTCTTGGTTTTGGGAGACATCACGCCTTCGTGGTCCAGCTTGATCATAATCTCAGCCTGAGGCGCTTTCCTCTGTGGCTTTGTTCCAAGCCCACCCTCGGGGGGATCTTCGCTGTTCTTCCCTCTCTTGACCGATCTGACTTTCCCCGTTCCGCCGCCTTCATTATTTGGTACAAAGGAACCGAGGGAACCAGCAGAGTCTGCAAATATATCGACCGGCAGGGCTTTCCCATACATAGGAGCCGTGTAGACAGGCTGCAGTTGGGAGTACGCTTTGGTGGAAGCCTTCACTCTTGCAGCTTTCTTCTGTCGTCCATTAGGCATCAGGACAGAGGACCTGGCTGTCCCAGCCTCCTGGCATTTTCGACCCGGCCTCGGTCCCGGTCTTCCAGAGACCTGGGGCTTTGTCTGGGTATCTGAGGAAGAGGAACTCGCTGCCTTATCTTGCCCTTCCGGAATGGTCTCTGGCTCTGTGAAGGAGAAGCGGGATTACCAGGCCAACATTAACCAAGGTTCATGGTAAGGGTAAAACTGTTCCTTCACCTCAAACGTAGTTAAAACTTCCCAAATTGTCTTCCTTATGAAACATACAGGCATTGAAAAGCTTCCTTTCCCTCCAGTTTGTCACCCAGCTATCCAGAAGCTTTTTTGTGGCATTACCCGGCTTCAGCTTGGGTTCCCTCCCCCGACGTTTTGGGGCAGCCTCCTCCGGGACACGCAACTCAACCTCTTTGCTCTCTGGTACGTCTTTGCTAGTCTTCCTGCCCCGCCTCTTCGTGCTGGGTACCAGAAGAGCGGGTGATGGCTCCGCACCTGCGGGACAGAACAGACAGGTGAATTTACGAGGGCCTCAAACACGCACGTGCTGTGGGGGGAGGGCGGGGTGTGTTTCAGAAATCAAACAAGCTGAAAAGCAGTACAAAAATCACATCAGACAGGGGGCTCTACAGACATTACTTATTCTACCTCAACAAAATGCTAGAGATAACATATATAGCATCCAGCAATATAGGCTATGTCACTCCATGCTCAAGTCATGTCCATTCAGGCTTTTTATAGCAAGGTATTAGGTGGCTGCTCCTGCAATCAAACTTTACAGACATCTTAACGTTATAGGTCAGGGATCATTTAAAAAGCACACAGAATAAAACTATCCCAAAATAACACGGCTATGAATCAGAAACATTCAAGACGAGGTAATGAAATTATATTTATGCCTAAAGAACTCATTTAACCAATATGAAATCCAAGTGTTCTGCGTGACCTGCAAGATATTTGACCCGATGTAAGTGGATATTTGTTCATAAAGTGTTTTGTCCATGTTTCCATTTCCCCAAAAAAACTATTTGTGGAACACTAGGTGTGGTGCTCCTTTAATGGGGGAAAACCAGTGAGGCTGGGAACCACATTTGCGTAATATATCTGACATGCTGATAAATCAGGGAGATGGCCATTTAAAACACATCACTGTCTGCACTAGCAAAACAAATCTCCCTGGCAGCGTTCGTCGCTAAACTTCAAAGGCCAAAACCAACAAATCGCAGGCTGAACCTCACCCAAACGAAACAGCCCCCTGGCCCCAAGTTTACACTACTTTAAAAATATTATTTGAATATCAGTAGCAAAGCTAAATGTGCCTCTTATTGAGGAGCCCCGCCACACTCAGATGTTTCCCCTCAAACATCGGCCCTGTCCCGCTTCGCCAAACACCCACACTGGATCTTGTAGTCGGGGGGGAGGAGGCGGATGTGGGACAGAGGGATCCGCCCAGTGTCCCCGTCATCAAACTCCACGGTTATCAAGTCGCCGTCCTCGTCCCCGTCCGGGTTTCCTGTCAGCATGAGAGCAGGGCAGGCCATGAGACGCAGACCCTTGAACGTCACACAAGACTGGCTGGCACTTGGAACATGACAACAAACTGAAGAATGACAAAGTGTCAAAGGCCCATCCCTTTAAGCAAACTAAGGATACTGGTGAGGAGAATCCCATGCTTTTAAAGGGACAGAGTACAAAAGCATATTCATGAGGTCGACACCCCTCCCAGTCATGCCATCTGATTGGACGGGATTCCTCTGACTCCCAGCTTCCTTGAGTCCTACGGGCTTCACGTCCAATCAGTGCGGCCTCCCAGACCCAGCCTGGGTTCCCCCAAATGAATGGGAGCTCGTTGTACGCCTTCGTTAAAAACAGCCTTCCCGAAATACACCACCACTTGTATCATGAAATGCTCTGAGTGGACCTTGCATTTCCTACATTCATAGATTCCGAAGCCTGGATTTTAGCCTAAGTGCTTTCTTGACCATCTTCCAAATCCAATACCTCTGTAGGTGGGGGTGATAATTTCTTCTAGAGGCAAGGGCTGCAGAGCCGCCCCAAACAGCCTTCACCCAGAACTCAGGCCTCTGCTCAGAGTATGAGCTGCTGCTGGGAGCAGATGCTGTTCCACTCTTATCTCAACCCGACAGGAGGGTCTGCATCCACATGCAGCATGCAGGCAGATGGACGGGGGTCAAATTTTCACAGAAAATATTTGCACATCACACGTGCCTCACTCCCCGTACGAACGTGCTGTCCGGCCGAGGCGGGAGCTACTGTGAGGGGACGACCGTTTCGGGATGGGACAAAGGGAAAGGGGCAGCAGGGCTCAGTCTCATGGGACGAGTCGGGCGCAGCTGACGTGGAAAGGTGGGGCCGAGAGGACCTTCAACCGAAGGTCTTCCAGAAAACATCACAGTAAGCAAGGAGGAGAAGGCAGTGTTACCCCTGACGACGGTGCCTGGGTAGAGGCAGCGGTACTGCTGGCTCCAGTAAGCGGCGATGCGTGTGCCTTCAGGGATGTACCTCACCGACGGAGGCTTCACGTCGATAATCTGTAAGGGAAAAGTCAGCGTGTGGGTCCAGCTCTGACGTAAAGGGAAGCGAGGGGAAGGGGAGATTAAACAGCGTTTAGGAAAGCCGGGTTAGGTGGGGGTGGGGTGGACCGTGGACAGCGGTAAGTTTATATACTGTTTATCTTCATCAAGCATCTGGGGAACATGAAATCATTCTGTTGCGTCGCTCCCTTTCCAGAAAACGCCATGAATCATCAGCTGCGATGAAAACGGATTCATAAATCTGTCGGAGGGGCCCGCGGTAACGCCGGGTATTTTTGGCAAGGGGAGAGGCTGGCCGTTCCCGCGTGGGGGGGGGGGGGGGGACTCACCGCTTCCTGCAGCAGCTGCTCCAGGCAGTAGATGTGGGGTCTGTTTCCTCGCTCGCCCTCCACCATCACTCTGTATCTGCAAGATACGAGCCACCCCCCCCACACAGCCTGGCGTTAGGACTTACGGGAAACGGGCCGCTCTGTAGAGTAACCACCGGATCGGAGCGGACCCACGGAGCGCAGTCACATGCACACGCACGCTAAACTACACAGGCGACACGCGCCACCTCTCCCCCAACAAAAACAATATTTCTAGCGCTGGTTCATAATTGCATGTCTTAGGGTTGATCCTTGCTCGCCTGATCGATAGAGGCATGACCTAGGAGTATCTAAATAAGCCCCGAGCTCAGGCAGCTTCAGAGTTCACTCAGACTCTTTGAGGAGTGAAGCCTTTGAGGACCAAACGTTGCTTTGAAGAGCCTTTCAAACAGAGATGCCCTGTGGAATCCGACGTCTTCCAGCAGCCTGGCCGATGCCCCACTCTCACGCTGCGGGGAGGGAGACACAGAGGTGGTCATGTGGGCTGACGTAAAGGAGAAGCTTTGTGCTGATCTACAACGGGGAGATGGGTTTATCCGATAAGCTGAACAGCGTTCTGGTTCCCATTGTGCTGTAGCCATGGTCACCGAAGACAGGAGAGGAGTCAGCCATTGTCACGAGAGAGTTCCGGGTGCAGAACCTGACGGAACAGGCTTGGCTGCTCCAGCTGCTCAAAATGTATGTCGCCAGAACCATCGGCACGAATCATGGCAAGCTGACAATTACAGAGTTACGGTAGCGTTTTTAGAAGCTCAGCTCCCTCCACCCCACCCCGAACATCACCGTGACCTGGTTCTTTCAACCAGCCATCAGAATGTTCTATATTAAGGGGGTGGCCATTTTTCCAGCACATAACAGAAATCTAAGCGATTCCGGGAGTAAATTAATTTCAGGCTGTCTGCTGCAATAACAGTAATGAACTCGGTTAAAAGGCCTTTTTCAAAGGGAAAGGGGACGCAGGCTTTAATCTTAAAGACACACAGCCTGGAATGCCCCTGGCAAGGCGCGAGTTTCAGCATCAGCTGCCACGTATTTTTATATATTTTGCAGCCGTTTCAAACATAAACGTCCCCCCAGCGGGACCTTAGTGCCGCGATCACACCGTCTGCAGAACTCCAGCCAGGCGACGCTCAGTGTGCGCTGAGCAAAGTAAAGGGCGTCATTGAAATAAAGCTTTGATGTAGGGGGGGGGGGGGGCGTATTACCGCGGCAAGACCAGGAGCCGATTCTGCTTCCCTCCCAGGACAGATTGCGGGTCAGTTCTGAAAGACGGATAGAATGTGCTTCTGTTCCACTTTTGTTCTGAACCAGAGATCTTAAATGGGTTCTACTCACACCTAGTCAGATTACACATCACATCATTAAATTTCCCAGGTAATGCTCTCCCAGCTCCATCGCTGGTTGGTTTCATCCCCACAAAGTCTCAGGCATGTTTGCAGCATCACTGCGGGCCGATCTGAAGGAAGACTAGCGCGGAGGAGGCCCGCAATCCCCGTCCTCCCAGGATGCAGAGCAGGGGGGGGAGCGCAGGAGCCCCTCCAGCTGACTGACATTGACGGGGATTGGCAGCGGCTGACGGTCAGAACCGCGCCGCTTCTCCATGCCGTCTTCATGCGCACGGCTTCATCCAGAGCCCAAATCCGCCCGCGGGCCACACACACACCCGGCCGTCACGGGAAACACGATTAGACTGAAAAAAGCACTAACTAAAGAAGGAGAAGCAGCAGAAGAAGGACCCGGCAGGCATACACTCCCCCCACATCAGCAGGCCGTGCTAAGTCCAGCTAAGCAAAACGATGCTTTAGGCTCAAAGGAAATGAATAACAGTACCAGAAAGTCCCCCCCCGTCCCCCCGCCAAGTAATAGGTAATCTTCCCTTTTTAACACAGCAGCCGCATCTCTGAAGTGATTAGGCTGTGTGCGATACGGGACAGACGTGATACTGACGCGGTGAGCGGGGTCAGACAGCCTCCGACATCCCAGAGCGAAGGACAGAGACAACGGGACATAGGGTCTACACAGACTCAACAATGGATACAAAAACACACCTTTTCAAATTTAAATGCATGAAGTTTCAGACCTAAACATCCCTGCTCTAAACTTTGAAAAAATATGGGAACTCGGGAAAGCTATTATTAAAGTTCCATCCACCCATTTCCTATAACTGCCTGTCCTATGCAGAGCTGTGGGGGACTGGAGCCGATCCTGAAAGATAGCAATGTAAGGCAGGGAATAACCCAAGACAAGGCATGCATGCATGTGCTCGCACACACAATGGACTGTGGGGGGAAACCAGAGAAGACAGGGAGAATATACAAACTCCTGGCAGGGACTCGAACCCTGGTCCCACAGGTGTGAGGCAACAGTGCCACTGTGCTACCGGGCTTCCCCTCTATTAAAATTATTCCTTCTTATACCTTATTAAAATTATACCTGATCCTGCTGAAACGTGACCTATAACAGTGGGATGACATCAGCAGATGAATATGACAGCAGGCTCAGCCAACAGTTCTTTCCCAGCCTGACTTTCAAAGTAAGTTCCCTCCCTTTCTCAACTCTGGATTATTACTCAGAAACTGGTCATACTGGTTGCTCCTCTATAGAGTCGGCACAGTAACGGGTTTTTAAGACATTCACTTTCCACCCCTGGATGCATTAATCTCTCCACAAAACAGAACAACAACCAGGCCGTCGCAGACAAAGGCGGGCACACGCACAGTCAAATTGCAATTAAGTGCAAATGAGAGTGCCCCGTAGGGCGAGAAGTCAGCCGCCAGGAATCCCAGCCGGTACGTCCCATTCCTCTGCCATGGAGAGGTACGGTCAAAACGACTGGGAGTGCTGGACCCATACAGGCAAAGAAAAACACAGAAACATCAGGACACCGACCCACGTAGCGGTTCATGACTAAATAAATACTACAGGCTGGATCGCAGCCTCCGGGCTTACGCACCATATACAAAGCAAACGCTCATAACCAGCCGTCGAAAGTGTGAGAGTGAAGGAGTTCACTGTGTTACTGGAGGTCGTATTTCAGAATATACCCCCCCCCCACCACGTAAATGCATGGCGACTTCTCCCAATGAATAACAAGCCTCATTTTGCACTTAAGGGGAAATTAAATTATGGGTCATTTCATTTGCATGACAGCGAAGGGAGAGAAACATCAGAGGGGCCGGAACACGCCGCGGCTCCGTGCTCGCAGAAGCATTCCGGGCAGTTTGGAAAAACCGCCCCCCCGAGTCATAAAACGGGATCAGCCGGCGCTCAGACGCATCTGTCAGTTTTACGGCCTGGGGTTTGTGTTTATATCCGAAGCACGAATTCCGTTTTACACGAGCAGTAACTCAACGGCACGCTGCGCAGTAAAGTCCTTCCCGAGCGAGCCAGTCGCGATGGTTAAGGTTCCTTAAAACGATCCCCAATAAAAAGGCTCAGTCCAAATGCTCCCCACAGGGGGGGGTGGCACACAGGGAGCTGCCCTCTCTGTTGATGAACGCGGTTCATGCTGGGGGGAGGACCTCAAACAGGGGACTGTGAGCAGACGTCTCCCTCGCTGAGATGCAAACAATTAATCCCACATGACACGTCTGGAGTTAGCGCGGAGGGGGGGGCTGTGGCGGGGGGTGGGGCGCCATGCATCCAAGCACTCAGCCTGGTCATTTAGCAAATGAACAAAAACCGGCACCCCCTCCCCCCAGACAACGTCTCACGTAAACGACCTCATTGTTACGTTGTCAATGGTGCAGAGAAGCTAGTGAATCAGGGCTGCAGGAACGTGGAGAGAGAGAGAGAGAGAGAGAGAAATTGAGAGTGATTTGGGGGGGGGGGTGTCACTGCTTTTTAGACGGGGGTGCACTCACATGTCTGGTGAGTGCACAGTGCTGACATGGCCGGCGTACAGCAGCTTGTCGTCCATGGGGATAAGCACCCTCAGGCCGTCCTTCAGGTCATCCTTATCGATCACGCAGTTCTGGGGGGCTGTGAGGGACGCACACACACTTCAGAGGGAGGGAGCGTAGGCGGGACAGGCAGCTGAGGCATCGCGAGTGCCTGATCATGTGACTGGCCGGCCGGCTCTGATTGGCTGGATGTGTACGTGTCAGTCTGCTGCCCGCATATTAAAACTCCCTGGCTTGTGAACAGGCACTAAACTATGTGACAATAACTAGGATGCCACTTTGCAGCTGAATTATGCAAACTGCACTGCAGGCCATTATGAGGGGCCGGCCGTCCCGAATCACCAGTGAAGGAGGCCGGCACAATGCCATCAAACTGGGTAGACGCTGGCCGATCTAACGTGGGTGCCAGATGGTGGCAGGGCTCACCGGGGGTGCTAGGCCGGTCCAAGGGCGCCCCCCGCGGAAGGTTCTCATCCTCTGAAAAGCTGCTGTCCTGGCTGGGCTCAAAGTCCTCGTCGGCGGCCATGCTCTCCATCAGCTTGCTGACGGCCCCGCCCTTCCCCCGAGGCTGCTGGGAAACGTAGGAAATGAGAGCTTTAGTCTCACCCACACCCCCCAACCCAAAGCTTGCCAATGGGTGTTGCCCACCTCCTTCTTGGCCTCCCCCTGCTTGGACTTGGTCCTGCCCTTACGACCCAGGCAGATGGGGGAGCCGGGCGTGGCTGGGGGGGGCTCCATGGGGGTGCTGCTCCGCTGCGGGGGGGACAGGCTCAGCGGGCGCTCCGCACCCTTTTTTTTCTGAAAGGCAGCACAGAATAGATTTAGCATGGAAACCATATCCAGAAAACGAGACCGCCCCCCCACCAAATGCCCCGTTTTGGTAAAAATTCACGTGAATGACTCCATCAACGTGGTAAACATGGAATGCAACTCTGCAGGGTAGGAGTCTGGGTCTGTGTCTGGAAGGTCACTGGTTTGAATCCCATGGCCAGCAGAGAGATTACATCACCACCAGGCCCATGAGCCAGACCCTTAACCCTAAAAACTGCTGCAGGGCTGCTGGGTAAATGACCAGGCAATCGCAATGACCCTGGCAGACTCACAGGAGTCTCACTCCAATCACAGTGGTCATACTGGCTCAAATAAAATGTAAAGTCTCAAAGACATTCTGGCATTACCCACAATCCCTTCTCTGTGACCTGCAACATGAGGCGGGTCTGTCATGTTGTTTTGAGGTGGGGGGCCGGGGGGGGGAAGCACCTTTCCTGCATCCTTGAGCTCGCGGGGCGTGGCGGCCTCCTTCCTGGGACAGCGCATGGCTTTGGGGAGCAGAGGTGGGGGGCTTTTGGCCGGGGGGGAGGCGGCATCGTGGAGGAAGATACGCTCGCTGCGCCGGCGCGCCCAAGGGTCCTCATCGCTGGCGTCGGGCCCCAGCTCCAGGCTGGACTCCCGCGGCGAGCACAGCCGCTTGGGCCGCCGGCCCCGCCCCCCGCTCGCCTTCGGCCCGAAGGGGCTGGCATCCTCACGGCGGGCGCTGGCAGGGGGCAGGAGGGGCAGCTCAGGGGGCGCCCTCTTCCCGTGAAGCAGCGAGGGGAAGTTCTTACGGATCTTGACATCGCTGTCCGAGTCTGTGTACTCAAACTCCGTACCTGCAGATAAGACGCATGGCAGGAGCCTCTGTATTATTCTGCTGACTAACCGCTGTTGCCTGTAGGTCCTTCTGGCCCTTTCTGGGCAGGAGCCTGACCACAGAACAGTTCAGAAGCTTCCGAAAGCCTCAGCACTTCAAAGGCAGCTAATCCACGATGGCCAACATGCTCTCCAGCTCCCCGATTACACCCGTGGGACTCTTGGGTGGTCTGTCTGATACTGTGTTAGGCCACTGCTGACTGGGGCTGAAGTGCTAGTATCATTCGAGTATGTGAAAACACCTCTATGTCATCAGATTGTGAGAGGAAGCGGGCAATGACTACCAAACAAAGCATGGCAACTGCTAAGGACATTTCGACTTTGGTAAACCTTCCCAAGGAACACCTGAGCAGAAAGGTCACAGGTCACAGGGCTGCACAACGCGCTGGCATTCCCTGCCCAGTGACCACCAAAGAAGTAACCAATGGCAAGCCACAGGCACAATGTTTCCACCAATCCTGAACTGTCAGGAGCTCACTACTCACGATTGGACGATGGCAACGGCCGACTTTCCACCAAATGAAATGTCCCTCAGTAACCCAAGGTTGCTGTCCCACCCAATTCATGACTATAACATTCATTCATCCATCCATCCATCCCAGCACCCCCAGCGTAAGATTACCCAGAAGGCTCTGCCTTGCTTCCTTCTTCCTAGCCTTCTGCTTCGCCTCCAGCTGAATAATGGAGAGCGGCGTGGGCGTGACGGGGCTGGGGATGGCATTGGCAGCAAAGCGAGCGAGCAGACCCAGGCCGCTCTCCTCCAGCGAGGACGAGCATAGCCCATCGCTCCCATCCAGCCCAAACTCATCCTCCTCCTCCTCCTCATCCTCATCATAGTCCTCCTTGTCCGAGAAGTAATCTGAGAAAAAAAAAAGAGGCGGAATCATTTGGATTTCCCAGCAAGGAGACCCAGGAGAAGCCAGATCAAATATCTGAAATGTCTCCTCAACACACTACACAAAAACAACTTTACACTCAAAACACCTGATGACTATCAAGCAGCTAAAATCCTTCAGAGCTCACCATGCAAAAGATAGATATACAGATCTCACATCTCTGTCTACAACAGCAGCTGATGTAAAACAGCCACATGCATATATGACACGATCACTATCTGCAGAGGCATTCCCTCATTTTGACTTGGGGGGTGGGCAAGTAAACGTAGCCACCCGGCTGAGCCTCTGGGGCGCATCTGCTGTCCCCCCACAGAGGCGGCACCGTGCAGCGTGTCACCAGCTGCCACCGAAGATCGGATGTCTGGGGGCCTAAATTTACCAAGGAGGGAGTGTTACCGTGACGACGCAGCAGCCCGAGACTAAGCAGGGGATCAAAGCCCGATTTAACGGGGCCGTCCTGAGCCGGCCGGGGTGCCGCATCCACACACATCGAAATTTAAAAAAAGAATGAAGATTGATCCAGCCAGCTTGAGGCCGGAGGGCTGGGAAATGCAGACACATCTAACCGGGGAAGCCAGAACTTCCAAAAAGAAATGAGTAGGGGAATAATTTGATTTTAATGACATATATGCCACTTTTTTTTCCTTTTAAGATTGCTAATACAGACTTGTTAGTTGCATGTGTTTAATGCGTTTGAGGGTGGGAACTGAAAGGAGAAGACTGGAAAAAGGTCTAATCAGACAGCAGGCACCCTGCTCTCAAAAATCGATAAGGCAGACGTTATAGAGGGACGAGGACACGAGACATTACGTGTCGGCCAGGTTGGCACATAAACACATACAATTATATATAAAAAAGCAGGAAGGGGTTAAAGGGAGGCAGGGTTTAGGACAGTGTTTCCCAAACGGGTCCTCGGGGAACCCAGACGCTCCACATTTCTGCTCCCTCCTTGCCCCAAACGTGGATCGCCTGGGGGTCCTCATGGACCAAGTTGAGAAACACTGGTTTAGAAGCAGCCAAAGTGTGCATCTTTGGCCCTTAATGCAGGTATAACACACAGAGACAAGGCAGGGCAACCCTGGGCGATCAAAATTAAACAGAGAGCAGAAGAAGCAAGCCTGGGGCAGATGAAGAGCTTTGCGTGGGCAGGCCTGTACGGCTCACGGGCCCCAGGGGCCCCTCAGTCGGGAGTGGGGGGGGGGGGGGGCCCAACAGCCATGGTTATGCTTAACCTGGTCCAGCATCGTCTTCTGGTCGCCCAGCCTACCCGTCCCATACACTGGCCTTAATGCAACTATAGTGACATACAAAAAGAACACCTTTGTAATAATCATCATCATCATCATCATCATCATCATCATCATCACCACCACTACATCCTATGGATAAAATGTCCATAGCAAAGCCATAATCTGCTCCGTAACTGAGGTTGCCCTACACGCCTGTCTGTGTCTCTGAGGACCACTTCTAACAACCACCAGCTCACTTAGAAAGAACCTTCCATATGAATCTACACTAAAAAAAGACAACATACCACTTTCAAATCTATTCAACTTACCCTAGAATATCTAAGGAAATTCTACCCTTGGTTTTCTATACCACCTTCTATCCTTCAAACAAGTCACTTCAGCATCAACCCCATATGCCCTAAAACGTCAAACTGTGCTGTCAGGAAATATCGGCCTTAAAGCAGGGTTGTGGTCTTGGATGCTCCAGGTCAAGCATAACCACAGTTTTGGGGCACAGACTCTGCTGTGTTCAAGTCACATCTGAACAGGATCAAACTCAAAATGGTGATTTTTTTCAGATTTGTTTGGGTTTTGTTCTTCGCTGAAATGTAGGACAAGTGATTAGTCGAAACTCAAATCAAAAGGACCATATTTTATATTAAAGAAATGAGATTAAAAGGCTGGCGCCCCTACTTACAGGACAATGTTCATGGCTCAGGTGACATGGAAAGTGACCTCGCGCAGCCCAGCTGCCTGCCCTACTCCCAGCCAATCGCTTCGCTTCTTTTTTGCGTAGCGGGACAAGCAAACGCATAAGACCGATAAGACAGTGAAAAGCATCATGGGTAGGAGAGGGGGGTCAGAGGTGGGAAAAGATGGCTGGACAGCTGCGGGGAGAAAGCAGGCATTCTAACACAGCTAGGTTATTCGTAGTTTAGTTCACATGGCGCACCCCATTTTCCAAATATCCCTCAGAGACGGCCAAGCAGCGGTGGAGTAAAGCCCAGGAGCTGGCTGGAGAAACTGAGGCCCCAAGTCAAGAGCAAATGAAATCAGGCGAGAACAAATTTGGCTTTTTTGTGCACAGAAAGAGAGAAGAAAAAAACCTGCATGAAATAGCTGTTTACATATCTATACTAAAAAAATCCTGCTGTGTTGAATCATTTACCTTTCCCTTTATAAAAACAAAATGTATTAGGTGCCCCTATACCAATGAACCACTTTGGGTATTTTCTTGTTCAGTAAAAATTTCCATACTGGTCTCCAAGTGAGATACTGAAACTGGTTTAACCAGCCCAGCCCCTCCCCGACCCCCAGAACTCCTGCTCCTGTCCATTTCCAGGTAAACCCCTCCACTGTGCAGCCAACCCAAGTGTCAGATCTGAGGACGGTTTTCCCTTTTTGGAGGGCAATAAGGTGTTCTTTTTGGCAGGCCGCGGTTACAGTTCTGCAGAAAGGGATATTTGAAGAACAGAGCAGTATTTAGGAATGGCGTGAAGCAGCAGCCTAGTCATCTAAATGGAGGTGAGGCAGGACACAAAGGCACACAGTTCGCTTGTTTCCATGAAAACGAGAGCAGCATGTTTAATAAGCTTGGGTACCAAACTGCAGTACAATCATCAGGCAAAAGTTCCCACACAAATTCCCATTACAGTTCTAAAAACGCGACAAAAATTAAAATCAAGTCATTAAAAGGTGGGGGGGAGACTCGAAAAAGAGCCAATATAATCATACAGTCAGAGAACAGGAGGCAGGCTTTGCTGCCGGGAACAGGCCAGACTGGGCAGCTCCCTTGCTGGCCGGGAAGGGCTGAGAGCTACCATCTGAATTCTGTACAGAGGACGGCTCTAGTAACCTTGGTCGAACGAGTCCTCGGAGGAGTATGCCTCAGCCTCCCGCAGGAGTAAAGCAAAGTGCTTGTGTTTTGTCTTGCCCAACGCCCGTTTTGGCTTCACAGTCCCCGACGACGTGGCCCTCTTCGATGACGTGTGGCTCTTGCGGGACCCAGAGCTGCTCAGACTGGACTCCCGGGCCCTTGAGTTGGGCCGGCCCAAAACGGGCCGAGACAGCCACCCGGCTTTTATAGACTTGTCCTCTTCTTCCGAGTCTGTGTCTGCGGGGGGAAAACGGATTGTGTTTATGTGTGATGGGAGGGAGGGGGGGCGTGGCGGGAGGGGCGAGAGGGGAAGTTTTAGAGGGAAAGATACCGTCTTAAAACGTTACAATTTGAACACCAAGTGGAACATTGAATCCAATCCCTTTGGTTCAATCATGTTCAGACAAAAAACACCATCTGCTAGGCTTCAGGAGGACAGAAGGAGCTCAGGCAAATCAATGAAGAACCAAGACCCCACAGAAACTCATACCCACAACGCCCAATTTACCCATCTGCAATAGGTGTATAGATGTATCCCAAATCTACCATTTGCCAAGTTGATGCACACTTGACACACTCACATCAAGCTCATTTGTGGTGTTGGGAAAAGGAAAGTTCAGACACATAAAAGCAAAAATCCAGAAGATAATTTTGTTTCAACTAAACCACTTTGGTATAAAGAGTACTGAACTGGTTGGTTGATACAAAAGATTGGTACTTTCTGGACCAGAAATTTCCACTTCTGGATAAATGCTCCCCGAAAGGCTAACAATGTGGAAATATGCAGTGGAAGAGAAGAATCACTCAAACAGAAACAGAAACTGCCAAAAGAGGCAGTTAAATCCCAGGCCTTTCAACAGTCTTCAGTATGACTAGCTTATCGAATGTTAGTATCCACCTGCGTTTGTGGAGCTCTTGCCCCAATGCTACTCTTCTGGACTTACTGAAAGCTAAACCAGAAGTGGCTCGTTGACTGCACATCCCAAGCATACGGCTATCTGCTTCACTTTGGACGAAAGCACCCGACAAATAAATAAATGCAAATGTTTACTTACTGTTGGAGTAGCTGCTAACTTCAGAGCGAGCCGGAGAGAAGGATGCTTTACTCTGACCTTTCAGCTTGTGGCTTTCACCCATGTGCTTCGTTTTGGCAGCCATTTTGTTTTTACCTCCCTTGGAAGGCTTCTCGTAGATGCCCAGGCCTTTTGAGAGTGCCTGCTTGCCCACCTTCGCTTTCATGTCCATTTCTTGGAGCGAGGGCAACCTGCCACAACTACTGGGGCTCACACGGGGTTTCCCTGAGGTGCACTCGAGAAACTTAAATGGATGCTTGTTGATTTTGCTGAGCTTGGTCAGTGACAGGGCCTTGTCCAGCTTGGTTGCCAGTTCCTGCTCGCTAAGTCTCCTTTTCTTTGAGCTTTTACTCTGCATCTATCAGGGAACAGATGTTCGGGGAGTATTAGGCACCTCAGCCACGTCGGTTCTGACAATGGCACGTTTCAGGCGCAGGCAACACCAACCTCCTGAGAACAGCTCAACAAAACCTCCGGGTCATTCCAGCTCTTGTTCTTCCTCTTCACCTTCAAGACTCCACCTTCCAGCTCCTCATCCTCCTCACGACATGTGCCCTGGAAGCGTTTCCTCAGGACCTCCCCCGTCTCTGAATCTTCAGACAGAAGCGAGCTACGGCCAAAGCTGAGGGGACGAGAGGGGCACCACCTTACCGCCGGTGTCAGCAGACTGGGTCTGCGTGAGAGGGTTTCGGTCGGCAGCTCAGGGCATGACAAAAACGAGACAGAGACAGGACAGCAAGGCTTAGGAGGACACACTCACTTTCCACACTTGCCGTCCGGCTTTCCAGTGGGTGACGACAGGCTGCGTTTCCTCTTCCGGGGCCTTCCTGGGCCCCTCCTGGCCAGGCTCCTGCTCCTCTCATCCTGCTTCTCCCTGCGGCAGATACCCACCAACGGGGAGTCAGACACCCCCCAGAAAAACCCAACCCGTCACCATGTGCAGAACAGTTACTGCATGGACACATTCCAGTGTGGTAATATGGGCCATGAAAATTACTGGATTGAATAACAAATAAGCCAGCAGCAGTGGTGGGGGGGTGGGGGGCGAGTGTAAAGCCTTCCAAGAAAAAGGTCAGGGGGACAACCGGGTGATCGGCGGGTGACGGCCCTTTGAGGAAGTCTATGTGTCTGAAATACTAAGTAGCAGAGTGCCAAGCGGCACTGGCTGGGTGCGGGAGCTGGGCAGGGGGGGATGGGGGGCACTCACTCGCTGTCACGGCGTCTCTGCAGCCTCCCCAGCTCCCTCTGCTTGTCCTTGTACCTCCTCTGCAGCTCGGCCAGCTTCATGCGGAAGTCCACCTCCATGGCATCCATGCCCTCCAAGCCAGACTTGGAAAACAGCTTTTGGGGGGGGGGGGGGGGGGGG
>JAODLC010000049.1:7601426-7622443 GCA_026781145.1 Hippopotamyrus pictus
AGGGGACAATAACAACAAACTCTCAAGTTTGCGTGGCAGTCTGAGGGTGGGGAGGACTTTCTTCAGCCCCTCCGCAACCACCTAAGGTTAAAAAAAGCACCCAAATGATTTGCCAAACCACAACTGAAAGCCACAATCTCCAGACAAAAGGGCACAAAAGGGCAGTCTGTAGAGGTGCCCTCTGTTTGTTAGGCTGCTCTGTGCATCAGAGCATGGCCAGCAGGGGGCAGCGCGACAGGCCCACACCTAAGGGATGAGGGATCGCAGCACCAAACCCATCTTTACCCTTCCCATGCATGCAGAAGGGAATACTTGTAGTCCCATTCATTATAGTGCAACAGGGGGGCATCATTCTGGAAAATTTGAAGGAAAATGAGCACTATTAAATGGGGTCATTCCCTTTGAAATCAGGAAGCAGCCAGGTAACCATTCACAGCAGGTGCTCAAACATGGCATGAAGTCCACTTCCCCAATGCAGAGCGTCAGAAAAGCCTCAGTGCGCACACGCGCGCTCAAATAACACACATTTAGACCAATGACAGCAGGAGTACCTACCAATAAGAAAATGGATGTTAAAACTAATCACAGATTGGCAGCCCAATGGTGGGACGACACAGAATAGGTGAACGTTTTAAGGCCTCTAGATGAACGCTAACCATCATCTGTCCTGGAGGGGGGGGGGGGCACAGAAACAGGGGGCTAAAAGAATTATGATGCAGTCAGGAGTAAAAGCCACACAGAAAGAGGGGGAGGGATAAGATAATGAAAACGCATTTGCTACAAAAATGGGCAAGCTCAAATGAAAGTAGGAATCACATTAATAAGTGAAGAGACCTAAAATAAATAAATAAATATATATATATATATATATATAAATGGAAATCAGTCATCCACTGGCATAAGGTTAAAAGGAGGCTGGATCTCTAAGTAAAAACAATTATCCAAACTGACCACTGTTGCCCAAGTGACAAATTAGGAACGTATTCATTAAACCTGGATCCTCCTTTCACTGAAAGGGGGCCAGGCAGACGCACGAGGGGCACGATTATCCGGCGCGTCTGAAGCCCTGGGTGTCTGCTTGCCTGTTTAAGTCTCTCCTCCGTGCAGGAATTAAATCAGCCGCAGCAACATATTAACAGGGCACTGCGGGACGCGCTCGACAAACGCGTGCCATGTGACCGCGGTAAGGCGTGCGGATTCACCGACAGGCCCGCGCTAAAGGCCACCCCTGGCACACGAAGACAGGTGCTCTTATTTTAGCTCCATCACGAGAAAGAGTCGGCTATCGCTGTTTGCCCCGGTATTTTACAAGAACCATTTTTTACAGAGTTCTAAATGCAGCGCTCGGTTTATCAGCAGGTCCTGTTTTCAGCCTAAAGGAAAGTAAAAACCTACAATCATCCAAAACGTCACACTCTCCATTCCCAACCTGCTCCCCCCACCTCGTACAACCAAATCAAAGCGGGATCCACTCTTCTACCATGTAACTCTGACTGCTTCTATTTCCATCTCAAAACGGCCCGTTCGACTCCAAGTCACGTTCTTTGTGCACAAGTGGTCTCGGAAACAAAGGTCCAAGTCCGCAACACACAGTCAGAGTGGGGGGGAAAAAGCGCGGATTAGCAGTGGAGTTTCAGCAGATCGTATGGCTGATCCTAAGCGGGCATTAGGAGCAGAGGGAGTTGTGGCATGAGCTGCAGTGCTGGGACTCCTGCATTTTAAGGGAGTGGCCTGTGTGTCTGACACTGTACTGAATCCCAACACAGGTCTAAGAACCAGCCTTGATGACACCAGAACTGCAGCCATGCTAACACAACCCGTCCTGCTCAATTTTAATGAATGTCTGACCATGCTTTCCGGATCATCAGCAGATTTCAGTCAGAAACACCTGGAAAGTTATTTATCGAGGATAACTTAGACCTGCCCTTCTGATGGCCCACATACTCACCGCAATCTGGAGCCCCACGCACAGCACAGGGGGGCGGCCACCCTATCGAGCACCATCAGAACCAGAGCCGAAAACTGCATGGGCCCGTCTTTAAAGTTCAGTCTAGACGCGGCTGCTTGAAGCACCACAGGGTCCCGGGGAACCACGAGGGTCACAAAAATGCTGGTTTACACCCACAAGCAACTTCAGTATGAATAGCAGGGGTGAAACGTGAGGGGGGGTGTGGTGTGAGGGAATAACAGTGAGGTTAATGACATGCCATACAACCCCTCCCCCAAGCATCACAGACCCTCTTACTTCAGCGGAAATCCGTTTTTTATTGGCCAACAAGCAGTGTAGAGCCCACCTCGGTAACATGCTGAACTCTGAACTTCTCCATCAGTGGCAGCTATAAATAACCGTTTTCGCGACAGTATATTACTTCGTGGGGGGGTACAGTATATTACTGGCCGTGGAAAGAACTGTCCACGGAGCGGCACCAGCGTCAGGCCCGGCACCGGGGCTCTACGGCAGCATTTCGCGCTCTTAGGCAACGCGGTTACTGCGATTTTTTTCAAGTTTTGAAAATTACACAACTCCTCAGTCACCAGACGGCTCAAAGGCGTGAATCTGCGGTTTTAAAAGTTAAACAAATATCACCAGAGCAAAACACCGGCTCATCATTCTTCCCATGATGCAACAAGCTTCAACTACTGGGAAAAAACGAGCAATGGACCGGGGTAAAAAAAAAATTTCCGCATTCTCGTATTTGGTTATTTTCGTTTTTGTTCTCCCCACAACGAAACATTCAATACAAATTACTACGTATTCCTCCATTACCGCCCTCCTCTCTGGAGCTGCAACCTTTCCTTTACACTTACAGGCTGGAGTATGAAACGCCGACGACGCCGTTTGAAACTATACTACAGTACTAAGGGAAACGCCAAGGGTATTAATACAGAATAAACCACGGTGAAGAATCGTCCCTGTGACGCACAAACTACCGGACCCGAAATTTCACACCAATTGGTGACAGTCAATTGCAATCATGTCAGTTCTGAAAGAAGGACCGAAAAGAAAAGCGCTTAAACTTCTTGCAGAGCTTAAAGCACTACCCTGTCGTATACATAGAGCCCAAAAACATATACATAAATAATAATACCGGAGAGATTTATCATTAACATCCCCTGTCCCGCAAGCAGACCCCCCCCCCAGACTCTGCTGAATATACGGCCAGTATTTTAACTTTTATTGACCGTAGATCCAGCTGGGGTCATCTTCACACTTTTTCTTATAGCCTACCACTCTTTAAATGCACTTCCCCTGAGCTAAAAGTACGTGCAAAGTGGCAGCAGGAGCGTCTATCCGCATGGCAGCAGTAAACAAACATTAAACAGTGAAATTTGGACCGAATACCGTAACACAAATTTCTAAAGACCAGCCAACAGATGGTTTACGCTGAAAGCCATATAAACGAGATTGCCCGTAAAGCAGGCATTTGGGGGGGATTTTTTGGAGATACTCTCAAGCAGATATATCAACAGCAAAGTGACAGATTTGGGACACAGTAGGCCACTTCAAACTTCGGATAAACCCAACTAACTGTTCCTAAATGTTTAATTTAACACGGACCCTTAAACGATCCAGGGTCCTTCTGACGGAAATACAGCATTAAGGCTGTCAGATTACTTCAGACCATATTAGATGGTGCTTACAATAACGCCTACGCTTATCACTTAAACGCCAAACTGTTTGCCCTGTATATCCAGAGCGATTTTCTCTAAATTATATTTTAAAGATGACCGCAATCGACTATGATGGGTAAAGTATTCCTGTTATAACAAATAAGATCATCTGCGTTATTTCCTTGAATATGTAACCCGTAACTTCACTCACATCGCACCTAGTCCACGATATACTATAGGCTACTATAATAAAAGCGGCCGCAATAGACATTTGTATTACAAACTGTGCTGATTAACAAATCGATAACATTTTTCAAATCATCCACATTTTCTTTTCGGCTTTAAAAGATCTGAATACAAACAGAGAATAAATTCAATTCTTTGCATATGTAGCACAAACGCACAAGTTCGGTTGGGGTTGCGGGTTATGCAATTCATAAAATGATTCACTAAAGGAAATAATACTCTGTCAGCCTCCCTTTAAGTACACAAAAATGAAAGAATTCACAGTTGATTACTTATTGCAATTTACAGCGCTGGAAGTCGGCTGCATAACTGGAAAATCAAATACGCAGATACCAGCATTTTAACTTAATGCGTAGAAACACAAATAAATGCAATGCATTTGCAACGTTCAGTAAACTATACAACCAAAAGTAAATATACGGTCATAAAAGAACTCCAGACATATCGTTCTCTTTCGAGACCGTGAAAAAGCAGTTATCACTCGATTCCTCTTTCAATTCCCTAGATATACTTTAATTTATTAAAATATACCAGCATACAGCGCATTTTAAGTAATAAAAAGAAATACTTACCATGATGAGAGTGGAGGTTGATGGCAGTTGGCAAATATTTTCCAGTATATAGATTCGCCGGGTGCCCCGCGCCTAAGTGGCCGGAGGACGGAGGTATTCTGCCGGCTCCAGCGGCCGCACCGAGCCGGTGCGACTCCATAGCCAGCCCCGAAAGCAAAGGAGGGGGTTCGTGAACTGATCTGGGGGGTCCGAAATCTCGGCCATCCATTATACAGAGCAGGCTAACGTGATAAAAGAAATATTCCGATCAGAATTTCCCCCAAAAAGAAAAGAAATCCACCGTTAAACAGTCCCGACATATCCCGGTACATCACTCTCTGTATCCGGCATTTTGCTGCCCTAAAAAAGAAAAGAAAAACTAATGAACATTTTTCCACAATAAAAGAAAAACGACGACAAAAGAATTTCCAGTTATATAACACGACAGTCGTAATAGGCGTAGGTAGACAAATTTCAAAGTATTTTAATATATGTGTTCTCGTCGGCATTAAGAGCCATTTATGTAAAATCGGATTTTTTTTCTCCAAAAACAAAATGTTTACACTATGCCATATATATTCTTAACCAAGGTCCAGCCTTTAAATGTTAGAATAAGCGCTTCGCGTATAACACGATCTTTTCCCTTTTACACATAGTCTAGCCTTAAACGAATTCTCAATAGGTAAATTATTTCGGTTTCTATATAAACCAAACCTGCACCAAGAATCGATTTTAAAAGCAAATTATATATGGTGGAGTTATCATTAGAAGTGTACACGAATTGTTTTTTTTTCAATGAGAAGGTGGATATCTCAGCTAGACTGCAATCGACATTACATAATATTGTGTATAAATAAAATGTATAGGAAAGATTACCCTGCATTTTGAAACCGACTTCACTGCTAATAAATGCAGATTTCGTAGACTACAGTTTGCGCCGGTTCGTATTTTTTCGTGTTTTGCTAACAACCCCCCCCCCCCCCCCCCCCCCCCGGACACACACAAACAAAATTGCTAACTGATGATTCCGAGAGACTAAAGCACATGCATACAATAAATTAAGCAGTTCGGTTGTTTAGAAAGCGCCGAAGGCGGTATTTATTATGTTAAGATAACTGCGCGGAGTTCTTCAAAAAGCACTAAAATACGTAACAGTTCAAAAGAACTAATCAAATATTTGTCAGAAATAAAGCCAATATTTCGCTTTACTTTTTCCTAAAAACAGGACTTAAGCTGTTAAGTACTGCTGTTATTAGACCTACAGTCAGCTTTTAAACGGGTTTTTACAATAAGCAATACCGAGAAATTATACTAGATTATCCAGTCAATGTTTAGTATTTTCCCTAATATACGCAAAAAAATCTACCTCCTACTCATCGATGTCCATTTTTACAGACAATTCGCAATAGTCCATTGATACATTTCTACACAATTAAAAGTAACTCGTTAACAACAGCCACAAAACGTGACTGTTTATTTCAAGGTTTCCCATATTAAAAATCTATCAACGCGACATAGCGATAAAAACTGCAAATCAAAGCGAATCCCAAACCCCAGTTTTCCCAAGTACGCCGGCTCGTATGCGACTCGTTTGAAACTTTTTAAACTTACCTAAGAATATAAGAAAAAAAAAACTTCTTCAAAAGAGACGTCCCATCTTGAAAAGGCCTGTTCCTCACAGAATATCGATGAAATATTTTGCAATTTGCAAACTATTCTCAGAGTCACGTTCCATTTTGTAAACAGTTGCCCGCCTTTTTAAGATACTATGAAGCATTTATAGCTGTAATGGTTAATCCAAGGGTTTTGTTTTACAAAACGAGAGCGTTTTACTGTCGTAAAACACCGAGTTCTTCCTTGAAGAGGCGAGCCACACTTTTTCAAAAAAAAACTAATGTTTATGTTAAATCCACAAGTCTGCAAGAAAAAAATTGGATACTCCATTTACAGACCATCCGCAGATAACATGTAGCCCAGCACTGAGTATAAAAAAGACCCTTGCAAGTCCCTCTCTGTAGATCTCGGTAAACTGTTAGGCAATGAAACAAGCATTGTTTTACAAGCTCCGCCTCTTTCAGCCCAGCCAGACAAATTCTGCAACGGCGCCGGCGATTGGTCAATTCAAGTGCCGATCATTTCAATGTAAACACTTTGGCTCCTCGCCAGCCCTATAAAACCAATTATGGACCAAGGAGGCTGTACTGTTTCAAGGTACCCTTCCTTATAGACCGAGGGAGCAAAACAAGCAGTGAGAAATTTTAGGAAGACAGTTTCAAGGCAGCTCTTCTATTCAAGCTTGGCTGATCAAAACAGAGGAATACGAACCTGGGCATAGTTCAGTGCTACACTTCTCCATGCTGTTTGGACAAAAAACTTGATTCGTCAAAAATATATAGAGGGTACATTTTTAAATAAGGTTTTGTTGTCAGACGTCGCTTCTTGTTTTTTAAACTCACAAATGTTTTAATTTTTATACTGTAACGTAGCGCGCTGACGTGCTGTTGAAACATAATTAGCCGTAACACATGATTCGTCACAAGAAGAGAATAATTTAACCGAAATGTTTGGTAAACATACTTATCATTCTGAAAGACTCGTTTAATCATATTAAGCTACGCCTGACAGCGTTTCAAGAATGTATATGCGGCCAACCTACACTATCGAGTAAACAATTGAAACAGAGACGCCTCGATATTGCAGAAATGTTCTTATTCCAATGTAGGCCAAACGTTTATAAACAACTAAGCAGGCTCTTTGTATATCAAAAACTGCAAAAATGCAAATCTAAACTATATTAGAATTTGCGTCTTCATCTGGAGTGTATGTTCGCATTTTTCATTGGCGTACATAGCTGCGTTGATTTTCCACGATTCCGAATACCAACCTACACGGAAGGCATTTCCTTGCTAAGTGTTTACGCCGTTCAAAAAACCTTGAAAAGGCACGCTGTCAGTATTGGTCCCGTATAATGTAATACCCATTATTTTTTTTCATACGTGTAATGCAATATATTTCCTAAACCTTTCATAAGGAAAATGATTCTTATAAGGCAATCGTCAACTTCCCATAAACACGATTTACAAGCGTATACTATTAAATGCATTACGTAAACAGTGGCCTCAGATTAAGTCTAATAGAATAAGATTAAGCAAAAGTGTTTTTTTTTTTTACCAAAATGAAGACAAGCTGGGAATGGCCTGCTTGGACTGTGACGTTTGTACCAAAAATAAGAACAGACATAAACTTGTGATGTTTTATTAATGATTTGCAGTTATAGCTACGCATATTTTAAATCTATGCATATGTTTTGAACCCTTTGTGAAATTTTTCGATGTAACAAAAATAGTTCATTAAAAAAAAACATCTCGTGAGCGGTTTCAAACTACCCTTCACGAGTCCTAGCTGAACGGTTTCAAGGTGCCCCTTTCGGGAAGCAAAAGGAAAACAGACAAAAATAGTAACAAGTCAAGGGAAAAAGGCAATATCTGAATGTTATAGCAAAGGTGGATCTCATCTGAACATCAGCAGAGCGCCATTTCAACCCTCCGTGAAAGGATTGCAGGTTTTTGAGGACGCTGGATTGTTCCCAATTTGGCTAAAGGATCAGCGGGAAAGAACAAGAAAGATACGAGGATGGGGGTGGGTTGTTGTGCTGAGGAAAATTAATGCAACGGTGAAGCCCATGGCTGTCCGAGCAGAATGCGGGGAGATATGAATGATCAATGGAGCGGCACTGAATGACATCCTCTCTTAAGAATATTTTATTTACTTCAGTTGTTTTTTTGTCGTAACACTGCAAGTGACAAATGCCTTTTGTTGCTTTTAATAAAAATCTATGCCGTCACCGACGCCTTCCTTTTCGCAAAGACTGCAGCGTTACGGGGGAGCCAGACACTGGATTCATATCGCCGGGTTTAAGAATCCATAACACTGCAGATTTCTTTTTCGACCTGGGCATTGCCTTTTTCCCGCAGATGACACTATTTAAGATGGGTATGTATGAAATGTATGGCTTCATTGACAATAAATGTCCTGGCAACAACATGCGTACATCTTCTTTGTTTAAACAGATTGCGTGGAAATTGGACCAAAAGCTTAAACAAAACTTCCAGTTTTACCGGTTTCTAAACTATTTGGGCATTTTATGAATTGCGAATTTCAAGGAAGAGCTGATCACTTGTGCAGTAATCATCTGCATTGCGTTTCACGATAGATACATTTTAAGTAATTTTTTGTAATTATTTATGTAAATTAATCTGCAAAGCATTGTGTTATATAAATCACACACATATACGCGTAAATAATAAGAGTCTGGCCTCGTCACAGCTGTGTCAATGTTACTGTTACATGAGCGTACCTAATTAAAGACGTATATTAAATTTAAAACGTAGGAAAAAATGAAGTGAAGCCATTTTTGGGCGTGGCGCGAAAACCTTTTTACGATTTGCATTTCAGACTTTGTGTATTCCGTTTATACATAACTAGTCTTCTGTATGAGGGGTTATGTATTGATTTAACCTACGGAGGATTTGATTAGATGTTTCTAAATGACAGGATTTGCATCAGAAAAGCAGGGCCTTACAACAATAAATAATCTACATGAATTATATGTGTCAATATGTTTAAATCTGAATGCCTTCGTAGCACTCCTGAAAAGATGTCGTAATTCATAGTTTCAGCATTCAAGTATAAAGCACAACATGTGGAAAGATTTTGGGATCCTTAGAAGCACACTGTACGTTTAATAAACGATATTACCTTCATTAAAACAAAATATCTTCATAAGACAGTGTAAAATATAAGACAGTGTAAAATATAAGCCACTGCAAATAGTCAGACAAACACGATTTAATTTAGTGTTGATTTGCTGAATGATCTTAATATTCAGTGATGACTTCACTTTTTCAAGTTAAAGTTTACAGCCGGTTTATTAACTGCGTTCATGTTGGAATTAACATTATCTTAATCGGTGAGGATTACCTGGCATTCTGGTAGAGCAGGAGCTAACCTACAAGTCTAAACGCCTTTTTTATTGATAAAATAAGATGCCATTCGGCCCTCCTTAAGTTGAACGGGAACGCAGGACGGCTTTTGGTTTTTTGTGGAAGTAAAATTCCCCTGGTTCGAAAGTAAAAACTTAAGACTCCAAAACTAAGAAAATATTTCTTTAATCAGACGAAAAATTCAGGCCATGGTGGGTTATCCTGACAGATAATCGGAGTAAGTACTGTATGAATAACCTAACCGCGTTAAATAAAATATAATTTCACATTACACCGTCGTTGTATCTGAAAAATGTGGCATGCATTTTTAAAAATTCCTTTAAGAATTTACCCCAAGGTGTGAGGCGACTGCATCACGGCTCCTTTGCTTTGCTCGGCGTGAAATATTCGACTACATCAAACTGAAAGCTTTAGCACACATATTAAGCGCGTCACCAAAAATACAAGAGTAACCTAAACAAAACGCACTCACAACATTTACCATATAATTCAGATCCGCAATGAACAACAATGTTTCCAGTGCAACAGTACTATATCACCGAAGTAGGACCAAATTAGATAGAACTCATACAATTAAGGTCTAACGTGTCTGGGGAAAAAAGGAAATAATGTTATCGAGATTAAACCAGTTTCCCCCAGTCCGCCGTTCGCTTATGTTAAGCGCGTGTAAGCTGTAGGACACGTGGCAGACCCCGATACTGAAAAATTACAGAGCAATATTCACTGATCTGAGCCACGTACTCTGCGGACTGTTAATTGGTCGATTTGTTGTTCTCAACAAATATCTGCCGATATAATATTAGCATCTTACATTTCATTCTACAATAGCAATGTTACTTTTGAAAATTTACACTTCATTTATTCACACTAATGAAACATTCTCGAGTCGTTCTTCTTTCTGTAACCTACTGGAACGTGGAAGCACGGTATATGTCTTTTACTCTCGCATGGTACAATTGGTTAGGCATAGATATGCTATACGCATTCTGATTGCATATTGTACTCCAAGCACATGTGAGTATGCATTCCCAGCTTTGCTCACTGATTTCAAAGGTGCATCTGAAATATTTCGCATTAATAAAAAATATGACGGAATGGGTACTTAAATTCGTGAGCACAAATACAACTATTGGATTCTTACTGTACACAGCAGCTCGGTCATACGGTACGTTACCGCTTGTCTTGGAAAGGAGGTGACAAAACACCGGTCCGTCAAAGCAATCCTGATTAAATGCTACGTTTTTAATGGTCGCTTTCATTAGAAACGTTTTTACTGCAGCAATTTTTACATTAGAAATTAGGCCTATATCTAGTTCTAAATTACGTATGTGTGTCCATTTTAGATCTGGAAAAGTATTAATCGACTTTGTAGCAGGGTTACAAAATGTAGTGGAAATCAAAGTTAAACGTGCCTGACATGTACGAATGAATGCTAAAATATTTTAACTCTCTCCTAACCCATTACTCCATATGTCACCTTAGCAATTATAATGAAAAATGTAAATCAGAATCAGATTTTGAAGATCAACGATTCTCAGTTTTCATGCACTGACAACTGTACTCGTTATAAATGAATGCCTGGTAAAGCATTTTGTGGTAAAGTACATCAGTAAATCTGATCATTAACGCTAGAAAACTAGTGAAGACGCTCGTCTAAAGAAATCATAGGGTCGGTCAAACTTCGGTCAAACTTCAGCTGACAGTTACTTGGCAGTATGTCGTGACATAAACTGAATTAAGTCGAGTTGCTGCGGAACTCTACAGCGAGATGTCTTACCAACGAAGGGGGGTTGGCCAATTCAAAACAGCTTGTGTTTGGATCAGCTCGGTTTTCAACGATCTTGTTCATTTCGCCACTTTTTAGAGGTTAGACTACGTCCACGTTTACGCGATCATAAAGTATAAACGCCAATACTGCATTTATAGTATGTGTTAAAATCCACAACACCGAGTGTTTTCGCGAAGAATCGGCCAGTAAGTTTATTCTTGTTTGAAAAGCAATGGTGATTTTTACAACGACTTTTGCAAGACTTTGTTTAAACTCCTATTGGCCATTGATAGCAAGTGGAAAACGTTACAAGCTTCGCACACGATGCAGTCTATATGTGTGTGTATAAAGGACATAGAGCACCTTCGGAAGTGTTCTGGCGTTATACCTATTTAGGATTATGATTAAATCTATTCTGAACAAAATACATTTAATTATGCACCCAAGTGTAAAATGAAATCTGTTTTTCATTTTCAAGGCGATGGAGTACAATTATGTAAATATGGTTTGTTGTAGGCCTATACATTACAAATTTGAATATGAAAGTCCTGAACTGTCTGCTGTAAAGTGTTGTATCGCTTATTTTAGTTTTTAAACGTTTTAAACCTATTGCACAAACCATGAGAATAGAAGCTTTCAAGATCAAACTCGAATTACGCGTTATGAAGGTTCTTCTATCTGAAACATATCTTTACTGTCTTGTAATAAAATATTAGATAGAATTCAAGCTGCATAATAAAGCGTGAATGCTAATTTATTTTAAACTATTTAAATTTTGGTGTATTATAATTGACCACTGTCGGGTTTATCCCTTTTATCAGTCATCAAAACTGCAGAATCCGAAATCAATAACTTGAAACACAGGCACCGCTACTACGGGAAAAAAACAAGCATCACAGTTTATTTTTACGGTTAATCCGCACAGGTTACGCACATTCGCGCGTTAAACTACATTTTTCTCCTGTCTAAACAATGCATAAATGTATGCGGTGCACGAATTAATTTCAAACCGCTTTGGTGTATTCATGTTTTAGGCATACATGTTTATAATAGGCTACCCCCATCACAATGATTAACTGGGCCTTCAACATATTTGAAATATGATCAATGAAATATGAAAATAATCAAATTATTTAAAAATGTAAAATATTATCACCGATCGCAGTTTGAGGGTTTTTTGTCTACCAGGCCTATGTGACTGTATATATTTATTACACATAGGCTGCTGTATTGGGCTACACGCAGGATATCACTATAGCACATCCAGTACATTTTTTGGAGTTAAAAATAAAAAGATCTGTTAGTATAGTAGTGCCATCGTGTGAATGAATACTGACGAACATGAAGCCTAAACAATGGCACCTTTTACACAATTCCATTGCTGCCATGGGCGGGGACTTGGTGGGGCACCAGTGTGTTTGGAAATTTCTGGAACCGAGTTGTTATGACGCTTAATTGTTCTCAATAATCTGGTCTGTATTTATTTTTTTCTACACCGAAACGAAGTGATTAACTTGCCTTGGGGACTGGAACATTTTCGTCTACTGAATGATCAGTGTTAGGTAGAGAAATCTGCCCTGCAAGTTACAATAAAAACGTGCCCGGCATAGTGGCGCTATATATTTTATTAGAAAATTCCGAATACTGAAAATTAAATCCAAAGATGAATTATTTGTACCATTATTGTTATGAACGACAAAAAGGTGATTTTATTTAATGATGTGTTAGCCTTCTTGGTAGGGACAAAGAAGTGTTCCTTACTAGTTTAATGTCTACCGGAGTGTCTCATCGTACAGTAATGCTGTAAATTCGCGCATACATTTTATGTTAAGAAGTAAACCTTTCACTTGACTCATACATTCACACAATATCGTCACCGGACGCTTAACATTTATTTATGATTTCTTCGGTCGAGGAAATCATCTTAATACAGCATATGCAATAGTAATAGTTTCGAGTCTGCTCGTGATTCCAATAACAGATACAGGCACGCCCATAACTCTTGGCGAGCCTTGACATTCTTGTCATTCTAATTAAAAACAGCTATTTGAAAAGCTTTTTTTTAATCACATGACATGAAAAAAAATCTATCACCCCTCTAGCTTTGCTGCACTGTGTCCCATCCATGATTTAACAAGCACCCCGTGGGAAGCTGACATCAAGCCCTGACATCACCACACTTGAAATCCCATCTCCGCTGGCCATGAAGTACCTTGTCAATTAACAGACCAGACTGCCTGTTGTAGGAGTAAGGGATGTGGTGGGGGTTAGGGGCGGGGGGTGGTGGTTACGTTGAGCTAGGGGCGGTCAGTGAGTGAAAGCAGCAAACCCTTCCTCAAGGGGCATATTGGTGGGGGTGGTGGAGGAGGTCAATTTACCAGTGATAGACCCATACATGTGGTGTAAAAAAACAGGGCCCGAAGGCGGCACACAACACATTTCTTTGGAGGGAAATCGGCTCTCCAACTGCGGCCGATCCTTTTGTGAGCGTCTGTATATCGGGCGCCGTTATTGTTGCGATTGTTAAAAAAAAATCAACAAGACCTCCGAGTCGTGCTGGGTCTGACAGCCCGACTGATGCAGCCGGCATTGGTGAGCTCCCACTGGGACGGCGTTACCACAGCTTTGGATGGTATTTCAAACGATTTCTTGGTGCTTCGCAGGCGGCGTTTTAGCCGTATATTATGTTAGTTATTAATACAGATTTACCGAAAGACTATAAGGCAACAGTTGAAGTATATACCATATTTAGATATAAAACGCAAATCAGCTTAAGAAGAGCACAGGTGTCTGTATTATATACCGGGACGAAATTATCTCATGCATTGATTTAAGAGTCATGATGCTTGGGGAATTAAACGATTTGATTGTCCTGTTGACCTTTCAGTAACAATGTAACAACGGCAATTCCTCACCGTTCTCGTATCTTAGAAGACACTGACTAGTAATAGTCTACTATTTTAAATAAAACTTAACATTTCCTGGCCAACATTCTCCATGGAAAAAAGGCGAATAGTGACTGAATGTTACAATTCGCGGGCCTTCGGTATATATATTGATTTAAGTTCATGGTCACAAAAAGCCAACGGGGAAGAGCAAACTGCTTAAAATAACACACACAAAACAGGAATAAAATATCTTAATGGCGGCTTTCAATGATGTAGTATTTGCTAATTTCCACTCCGCTATTGAAATATAAAATATGCATATATTTGTTAAAATTCCAGCAAATCGTCTTTTAATTAAAGGCTAGACGGTAGATATAACGGCTTCTCCAGACGTTTGAACTTATCAGCGAAAGAAATTCCGGGTATCCTAATACTTTCCATTAGAATGGTCCCTGACGAAACGCATATTAAATAACTTTTAGTGTATTTCGAATTGAAATGTAGAGCCTGTGAAGTTTTTCCTCCATAAACGGCGAGTGCGACTTTCCACACCATTAAAAAGAGAAAAGACGTGCAATGCACTGATGTCTTACAGGTACTGGGGCAAACCCCGCTTGTTACAGCGGAGCAATGCACCGCGTCCGCAGAGTCACGCCGGTACATTTCACAGCTCACTGCCCGTATCTGTTGGTATTTCTCAGCTAGAAGTGCTGTAAAACTGGAAGGCCCGCATGCTACAGGTGGGCGTGTCAGTGCTAGCCTAGATGCTGGTGACACTTTTGAAGGCTATCTGACTAATTCAAAGCGAAGATAAGCCAGGGCGCCTTCTCTTTTTTTCCTGGGTTGTTTTTTTTTTTTCAAGGACACGTCTCCACGTGAGAGACCAAATCTGACGAACACCAGGATCAAAGATACACTGCGAACTACAGTGTGTGTGAAATGGCACAATCGCTAAAGATTTTCCTAATATCAAAACGTCAGAATATGTCTTGTGCCAGATACACGTCTATCAGCTAAAATACAAAAATACTGTGGAAAGCTTAAACACGTTACACATCAAAGAGCGTAACGTGGACTGTAGGTGATATTTTCTATAGACACGCAGTCCGTTTATGTACCGAATGTATCAAGGTAATATTTGAATAAGAAAGCACACGCTAAAAGCATTTCGAATGCATTAATGTTTTAAATATGCGACTTCTGCTTAATGAGAAGCGTACATAGGATTCATTATTCCCAACCCAATAAAAGGTCTATGCAATTATATGTAGTCCTACTATTAATAGGAATACAGATTACACTTTGTAAATTAGGCTATATTTCACAGCTTTGGAGAGGCGAATTATTTCCCTTAATAGGTTCGATGACAAGCAGTTTGATGACATTTAAGTAGTTATTAAATATCCTGCTAAGTTTTACCTAAAATAATTAAAAACAAACCCATAACAAAATGTATAAAATGTAAAAATAAATTTCATGTCAGTCTAGCACAGCTTCTAATAAAATGCAGCGATACAGCTGAAATAACAGCGATTCTTTCTAGTTCACAAAATTTCTCATGGGGCTTAAACTGTTTATTTTTTTCCAATATTAGCAAGCTAGCAACGACACATTTAGCATATTGCGTGTAAAATTCTTCTGCAGATATTCTAGGCTTGTTAATAGTCTAGTGTTCCCAAATATGCTTAGATTTTTTTTAGAAGGGTTAAGTAATTTATAATGGCTCCGAGCAAGATCAAGTATTTCTAAAAACAGGAAACAAGAGTTTTATTTAAAAATGAAACGCGAATAAATGAAAAGTGCACCAAGCCCCAAAGTTGGGCGGATTTCCCTGCAGCGGCGGCGGCGGAGCCCCGATCGCCGTGGAAGCGATAAAACTCCGCGGCCGCCTGAAACAGCGCATCCTACTCCTTACGTTTTACATTTTAAAGTGCACTCTATTTAGCTTTGTATGGTGAAACAAAGGGGGGTAGTTATTATGCGGCAATACAATATTAATATATTGTTTGGGTTATTTTGTTTGTTCTGCGAGTAACCTTCGTTATTTTAAGAAGCTTTCTTTAATTATGGCAATTTGGTCCGGTCGCGCAGCGGTTTGGCTTTAAAGTTCAGTGGGTACATAAAAACACTTTTTATTGGAAGCTACTGCTCCGCAGATGGATTTAATTACCCCCCCCCCCCCATAAAGGTCTGCTTCAAAAGATGTTGTTTTACGAATCAATTTAACATGTGTATGATGACTGCTAATGCTGAGCGAAAGGCATCCCAATATTCATGCCATCCAGTCATCCAGTCTCATTTGTCTAGATGTATGCTAAGGCTACGCAAGCCGCTCTTCTTATAGAAATGATGTGTTTTCTCTTAACTTTACAGGCATACAGTTTTCTTGACATTTTCCCGCAACCTCGACCACTATAAGCGGTAGAAGATCAAACACATGATCACTTGGATTAAAAATGGGCCCTGGACTTTGGGGTCCTCTACAGTAAATTATGCCGAGGTGGGAGATCCCCATAACAAATTTTGCCTGCCCACATGCCTATCGGCCCAACGGGAAAATGTCCGGTACGCCAGATGACCATTCCAGCCCTGCATGCTAACACCTTAAAGTGAAAACCTTCTTAAACTCAATTTTATTCTCTCAGACATGGAGTTTGAGCGGTTCACACACAAGATATTAACTGTGTCTGGAAAAAAAAACCGTGGTATTACTTTATAAATTGATTTGCACGGGCGCGAGGGTCATTTGTGAAGTCTTTACCTGTTCTCCCTTAGCAAACCAATTTTCCTATTACACGACCAAATCGATTTATGTCAATCCAAAGAGAAACGGATCAACCACAAATGAAAATGCAAGCGATTATAATTTCAGTATAACTGACGTATTTTCTTTGGTCTGTAAGTGATCAAGCTCTGTACCTACATAATGATAGGTTCAGTGATATTTCGGTGACGTGAGGGTTAAACATGTCTTTATACGTTAGGTTTAACAGAGAGGGCTTAATTGTTAATTTTGGCATTGGCTTTATGAACAGCAGATGGTCGACTAGTGGAATCTTGGTCCAAAACCTAATGCTGTCAATTTCTGTTGTCATGGTTAATTTTCATTCCACCTGGTCTCCTGTGAGAGAGCTAATATTGTCAATTGCTTTTATACATCAATAGAGTTTGACACATGGTAATGTCAGTATCAGAGTAGCAAAGAATCAGATTCACATTGCAAATTTACAGATGAGTGTGTGAGAACACAGAACACACCGAGAGCCAAAGGCATAATAGAATAGGGATCTAACAGCTGCTACATGCATTTGGGTTTCCATATCGTTCCAACCCACTTCTGACTTTGAGGAAGATCCTTTCAGCCAGCTACAAAAAGCTGCAATGCCACCAATGAATCTCATCTGAATAGATCTTATGGAGGTCCCTGATTGGTGGAAAGAAATCATGTGAAATGTTGACCCCACCCAATCCTTGACCACTGAACCCCTATATGCCGGTTGTGTTTAAGGATCATAAACACTATGTCTCTGTGTCAGTCTGCAGCTTGTGCATGGTCACAGTGCCCTTTGTTTATTTTTTTGAACTGAGATGCAATAAAAGTACACCTGGCAACCGCTGCAGATTTACAGCCTGCAGTTGTTACACCCGTCAGAATTCACAGGCGTGCCCTTCTCTCTTGGCCTTGCAGTTCTCCACATTCCCTTGGACCAGAAGTACCACTCTAATTATATAACTTATGGGAGCCTCACACCTTCAATGAGCAAACAAGCAGGAGTAGCGAATGAGGCGTGATTCATAATGAAAACAACATTAAAAATGTGACTGTCAGGCCGGCTTAGTTACAACCGCCGACACAATTACCAACCAACGGCATGTTCCATGGACCGTGACATCAGCAAATCAGCAACTGAAGGTGACCGCCATCGTGTCAGCAAAACGCCATCCGTCCCGTCTGGGTACCAGTGAAAGGAACGACTCGGAGTCACAGCAACCGCAAGAGATTGACTGTCACACCAAGGACGTAAATATCCCCCTGACACAAAAGTGAGGAGACACCATCCTTAGCAACATAAGGAATGGTGGCTTTTCATTTGAACATCAGGGGACCAGATTTCCAGGATAATTAGTTTCAGGGATTTTTTTAACTGTATACTGAGGACCAAAAGAGCAGCGTGCGAGAGCCATAAAATGGCAGTGTTTTGATGTGGGTAAGTCCTGTCTGGAGGGAACTGAAGTAGCACCTTATGGATCTGCAGTGAGACTCAAGCAATATTACAAAGTAATGGAACGAGGTCTATATATATACTAAGGCGGCCATAGAATAAAATGCAGACGAGTCCCCAGGACTGTCTACTATTTAAAACAAATGCTAGGAGTTAAAGTCAAAGGGAGGCTCTCAGAGATTTCACATTTCTGAATGGAGTAAAAGGTCTCTTTATTACTGGGCTCTCTGGTACTTCAGACCATTGTTTTATCTCCAAAAGGAGTGCCAAGTTCCTCTGTCTTTACCATATTCATACGTCATTAAAATTACTGACTTCTTATTCTGCATAAACAAGCACCCCTAAAACAGATTACCGCAAACAAAACTGACAGATGTATTACACAGATTGCCACAGACAATCCAAACAGACAGAATACCATATACAATAGAAAGATACACTGCATTATAATATGAACCTTCAGCTAGGTGGTTTTCCCGTCCTACATCGCTCTAGGTAAATGTCTTTCATTACCTGTACTTGGTAGCTGTGATACAGGAAACACCAAATGTAAAACACCAACCAAATGCAGCCCAACAGCCTGGTTTCTGCCATCCCGAGATTCTGCCCTGTTTGCAAAGCATTACTGCCAAAACTATCTAGGATTTGAAAATATAAGAAAATGAATGAATGAATGAATGAATGAACAGATGAACGAAGGAAAATACTCTAGCTGGAAGGAAAAGAGAGCTTAAAGCTGGGCACACTGGAGGGCCTGTGTGGATCTTTGCTTGTCTTCATTTTGTTTGATTTCACGTGTCACAGAGGATGCTGTAAAACGACCTTGAGCTATGAAGACAAAGGCGAACTAAAGCAAGCTTAACAACTAAAGACTGACACTGAAGGAGAGTATTAATACGTAAATGTTAGAGTAAGAATCTTGAACCTCAACACAGCTACTATTATAGTCTTTCTGAAAGTCACGCAATGGATGAATTGACATAGGATTTCAATTTGTTTTTAACAGGCAAAAGAAAAGTCAGTTCCTGTAGCTCCACAAATATAGCATCGTACTAATAACTCAAAGGTTGCAGGCTCAAATCCCAAGGACCTCAGGGAAATTATAACCCTACTCTTTGGGTAGAGTCTTGGTAAAAACCTCAAGTAAATGGGGAGTGTCTTAAGACATTAATATGGTTTAGGTGAGTGAATCTCAGCCAGTGAGAAAAAGACTTGAAACATGTTGTTCTGGGAGAAGGGGAAAACACACAGCTTCAAGAAAATACTCAAGGTAAAAATATCTGGTGATTTTCCATAATTCATTTATTTGATTTTTTTTTTTTTAATCAGTCTTGCCTATCTGAGGAGAGAAAGCAGAGCCTCACAGCTACAAATCATCCATCTATGTGACATGGCAGCCCAGTTATTTAATGATGCACATTTTAGAACCAAACATGGACTCTTTGAAGAGGAGATGGGAAACCTCAGAACTAGTTGGGGGATAGTCAGCATAGCTCATCTGCAATGTGAGCAGCTTTTTACTCACTGGAATGAACAAACCGCTATACTGACTGACTCCCTCCAACCCATCTCAGAATACCACTATAAAGGAAGCTGGAAAACCCACAAGCACCCTGGCCCTCCACCACAAGGGCTCAGTCCAAAGAGCCCGATCTAACAGATCAGTTTTGGTTAATCAAAACAGTGGAATCTCATTGCTCTCCACAAATGTCACACAGTCGGGAGCCCTGACCCTAAAGCGACCCACGGTTCGGTCTGGGAGCCGGGACGGAAAATCGAGAAGCTGGTTAGTTGAATTAAAGAGGACATCTTAAGAAAAACCGACTACAGAAACGTCATATCGGGACCTTTACCCTAGATAGCAATAAGAAATGTTTTTACGTGGCTCTGCGAGAGGATTTACCGTGCAAAGCACTCAAGAGAGTGAGACTTATATTTTACAAAACTCCATCTGTTCCTTGAATAGAAATGTTTACTGCCTTTGAGTAGGTCGCTACTTGTATTAGTGCACATGATAAAGCTATATAACTTGAGTCATTTATAAAGGAACATTTGGAGTAACTACAGTTTAAAATACTCTGCCGAATTGTTTATGAAAATAACCATAACTTCGATATATCACGTTAAACTGATAAATGGACTGGTTAATAAAAACGCAAAGCGTTCACCGAGATATTATTGGATTTGTCGTTAGAGATTATGATGTAGAAGACAACAACCGGCAATATTACTAAAAACGGTCCGCACCACAGAAGCATAAACCGACAACCCCAGTTCAGAGCCAAAAAATTCGGGGTGAAATGTAACTGATGGATATTCAGGTCCTGCAGGAAAACGAGTCACGGCGAGACGGATAAATTATCCACAGTATATGGATGTGTGATTCCTTCTTATGAGACGGCTCTTGTTAAAAAAGTATAACGATAGGGTCCCAATAGACTGCCAAGCATTTTTTTACATCTACATTTCTTTAGAAGTCGGTTTTGTCCAAAGCGACGCAGAAGTGAGACAAATAGCACATTACAAACAAACGCTACATGCTGTCGAATGGCAATAAAACACGATTACTTTACGTCAGTTTCTGTTTATATCCGAATTCAGAATAACTCGCGAAATCATTAAGGCAGCAACATGTTTAATTTAGGCTATTAATGGTTTGACTTGAGAAAAGCAAACGCAGTTAAATAGTTAAATAACGTATTAACTGACATGGCAGTTATTACCGT
>JAODLC010000049.1:7624176-7663620 GCA_026781145.1 Hippopotamyrus pictus
GGGGGGGGGGGGGGGGGGGGGGGGGGAAGGAGCTGCACTCTGAATGCCTTTCTTGCTGTTTGTTAGTTACGTAATAAGGGGGCGGGGTCTTCAACAGACAAGGACGACTTTCAGCTTGGTCCACAGACTGATGCCTCCCGTTTCCAGAGCCTTCTCGGACTTGGCCGATCAGAAGAGGCTCCGTGGAGGAGAGGGTGAGCGTCGGGCAGGGCGAACGAGATTAAGGACCTCCCTGACAGGGGCCGACGAAAGGACCACGGGCCACGTTTTCCAAGTGTAAGCAGCGACCTCTCCGCTGGTATCCCCCAAATCAAATAGCCCTGCTCCGCCACGGCGGTTTCTGCTGGGTAGACAGAAAAATATTAGGCAAAAGAGCCGCCTCAGCAGAAACAGTCAGCCAGACCGCCTGCGTGATGCATCGACTCCAAGATCTAATAATCCTTTATTTGAGCTAATCTCCCAGAGGTTGCAGTCTCTTGTTCATTTAAATACAATGAGTTAGCAGATATTTGGTGAGCCGGACAAACTCTGCTCTCCCCAAAACATTCCCACAAACAGCAGCCTCCAAGAGCTGGCCTGCAGGAGAGGATGCCGGCTCAGCCCCCCACCCCCCACATATGCATTGTACCATCTACATACGTTTTATTTTCTTGGCCCTCGTCTTCAAACTGTCATAGCTAATACTGTGCTAACAAAGTCTCCCTTTCTCTGTTTCGATGCCTGTCCCTTTAAATATTGAGGAAATGCTTTGATTTAAAAGTTCCTCCCATTACTGCAGTTAAATAAATGCTTTAAATGGATCCCCGCAGTGAGATATGGGTTGCTTTACGGCTCTGCCAGTGGAGTTTTTGAATCCAGAAAAACTTCGGAGAGCAACAGGAGTTAAATTACACTTTTTACAGCAGAGACTAGTTCCTTTCCACTTCCCCAAAGCAGGTAACAAATTACTCTACCTGCTGATCACCATACACTTTGCCTGGGAGTCTCTTAAGTGAAGTAACAGAAATAAGGAGCAAAATTTATTGAACTTTTTGCTCTACTGTCACCAGAAGGTTGTTGGTTTAAATCCAGGGGAGCATGACAGAATGCCGTAGCTGCAGTCACTCATCTCAATGCTGACAGTGCCACACTTGACGGACAGGCAGGACGGGTGTCCTTCCCAGGGGGGCGTGGCCTCACAGATGGCTTTGTCTTGGCGAGGAGGGGCCTGACTGCTTGGCCTTCAATTCATCACACACCATCTGCTGGGAGCCCTCAGTCAAGAGTGTGGTGGGATGCCTGTGTTCCCAGCGAAACACGTACGGCCTGTGGTCCAGCCGCAAGCCCTGCCCCTGCTCCAGACACCGCCTCCTACTCCATATCCCCACCCCCTGCACCAGACCCCGCCTCCTGCTCCAGACCCCGCCTACACCACTGAGAAAATAAAGCGACTCCATTTTTGTTCATTAAAACGAGCTTCCCAATAATCTCTGGGCTGGCCACAGAATAAAGGCTGGTGACCGGGCTGGGGACGGGCTGTAAACCGGCTGACATGCCCCACTTTAGCTAAGGGAGGACGGGCTGGTGAAAGACAAGTGGGGAAAAACACACACATACACACTCCAGCAATAACAACAACAAGACAGCTTGCACTGCAGTTCACTGAGCCGACCTCTATATGGCTAAACAGACACAGGCAGACTGGAGAGAGACCTGTCAGGATCAGGCGGGGTCTCTGCTCCCAGGGAGCAGGGGCGCTTGGCAACAATAGCTCTGGATTATTAATACACCTCCTGCATAAAAGGTCCATCGATCACTCACCATTTAGCGTCACTACCGTTGTGGATTCATCATTATTATTACAGTTTAGCATAATTTATTTGCAAGATGTAATTATGTTAGATTGGAGACATACTTTATAAACAAACCTGCAAACCTCTAGTAGCAAGAAGCGCAAAAATACTCTTCATACTTATGATACAATGCAGCTGCAACATTACACTGTGGGCAAGTCTAAGACAGACCCTTCAAAAATGGTTGCCAATATAGAATTTTGTGAGCCGAGTAATTCTTCTACCAAAATGCTAGATTCCACAGGACCAGGCGCTGATTTATTCTAAAGATCTTTTTTAGCAATAATGCAGTGATACAAAAATAAGTTGATTCAGTGAAAATTAGAAATGAAATATTTGTGGTATATTGAACCATGTCTTTTATGTCTAGATATGTGAAAATGTGAAGTACTGTATTTAATTTCCCTGAATAAAGACAATCTTTGTGCTACACTCCATTCTTTGGGAAACATAAGCTGGCTGGAACATATCATGTTTGTATTTGAGCTGGACATGCCATATGTTGTAATAACTAAGGTTATTAAAATGGAACTCAATGGAACTGGAACTGAGAATGGGGCATTTCCCAGAGTATTGTGGGATTAATTCATCACTGTGCTTTAATGACAATGGCCAGAACCCACAACACTCTCGTATACATCCCCAGGGGGAATTAACACTACATGCTACAGTTTTTGGCCAATTCTTTTAGGCCAAGGAAATAACTAGATAAAATATTTACAACGTTTACAGTAGCACTGTTATTACCGACTTCTAACCAGAATGCACATGCATCCACCTTAAACATCTGCTGTACTTACTGGTAGCTGTGGATGTACCCTTATTGGCTGACATTTCTCCACAATCTCTATTGACTGTTCCTAATCTGAAATATGGGGTCAGGACATAATTCAGCGCAAAGACATTCAACCTAATTATTCTTCCATTCTGAATGTTTATATGATTTTTCTGCATCTAAGTCATTATTAAATAATGGACATCACCCTCCAAAGATGGTCATCCCTGTTTTGTATTGGGGGCGTCCTGTTCTGATTCTCAACAGGATGGACCAATGGTGGCATTTTGCAGAAGTTGGAATATTGGGGCAGCCGCTGAAGAGGGGGCGGGGCCAAGGCAGAACTGGAGCTGCTGAGCAGGGGGCGGGGCCAGGGCAGGACTGGAGCTGCTGAAGAGGAGGGGGTGGGGCTAAGGCAGGACTGGGGCCACTGAGGAGGAGGCGGGGCCAGGGTAGGACTGGAGCTGACAAGGAAGGGGCGGGGCTAAGGCAGGACTGGGGTCACTGAGGAGGGGGCGGGGCCACAAAAGCATACATCAGGTGACTGATCCATCCCCAGTTGCAGGCTGTCAACTCCTAGTCTAGATTACACATGGCGCAGTGTTCTGTGTTCTCAGCAGAATATGAACCAACCCCTCCAATGCTCTGACCTTCCCAACACCAAACCCCCCCCCCTCGCTCTCCCCAGCACGGCGGACTGCTGGAGTAGTCTCAGCCATTATGGGCCTATTTCAACTAGTGTACTCTCCAGCAGAGAAGAAGTCTGCTTCACAGCCCAAAACCAGGAGTTCGCTCTGGTCAAGGTTCCTAATGAGCCGTACGCCTCTCTCTAAGGATACCAAAGGCTCCTTGTTAAAAGCCAGCACAGTTGAGTCCAAAGAACTGATATATAGTCTTCTTGCATGTCAGGTATCTGTTGGTATCTGTTGAAGTAATCATTTACCCTCCCTCGTCCCCAAAAGGCGCCTCCCACTGCACTTGAGGCTGATCTTTCTAATTGGTAATTACCGGCTTAGTCTGTTTGGTTTTGCAGAGCATAGATTCCATAGGCTGTCCTCCTTGACCCCACAGAACCCGGGCCACACGTCGATCCCCGAGACAGATGGCCCAGAACGACGGCAAGTTTAGTCTGAGTGAACGTCCTGCCATGGGCATGTGCCAAAGTTATGACATCCAGCCAAGATTCTCTATCAAGAAAAGAAAAATGATAGCAACAACAGTGGACAGCCCCCCAGGACAGAAAGACACGGGAACGTCGCTCCATGATGTGTGAGGTCACAGGATGCACCTGACACACCTGCAATCAGTTTGTAATTAAGAGCATTATAAAGAGAGAAACAGCGTTCATATTTTCCTGGTTTGATTGTTAAAGTCAAAATGGCCACCCTTGCCGTTTTACCTCTCTCCCAGGCTGAATTATAAAAGTTTAATATACTCATCACTCCATCCTCTAATCCCTACATCTTCCTGGAGGAAGAGTCTTTTATGGGACTGTTTTGTAAGGAAACGACAGACACAGCAGTAAAGGGCTCTACACTCAGTGTTCTAGGTTGGTTAATTTGGGTGAGATGAAAACCAGTTAAACAAGAAACATAAAGCAAATCCCATCACGAGTATGAAACACCAAGAGCTATAAGACATCAAGCAACACCAGCTCATTCAGCAGGAGGACTCAGAACCATCAAAACCAAAACACCACTGAAGATCAGTAACGACAGAGGCAGACTTACTATAAGGCCCCTAAAAGCCAGGCCCCCCTGAAAGTCACCCCTCAAGAAGACAAAGTTTCCAGAAGTTACATGTAAGAATTTAACATGATATAATCTGATGCCAGATCAGCGTTTAAGTGATCATTTAGGATCCACACCTACAACCAGGCAGCTGGAAGCTCAAAGATGTTCTCTTTCATATTGGAAATACTGGAAGATGCATATTGGAAATTTTCCATTCATAATAATAATAAGGGGCACTCCTGATATGGGTGTGATGGAACTGTGACGGGTCACATGTGTGTTACCTGGTAGCAACTGAAGGGAGCCCTGGGGTCTGCATATGCAGAGAGGGAGGTCTCTAAGGGGCAGGGACTGCAGTTACGGGAAGGGGGTTTTAAAACGCAGTCTCCATTCCTGTGTGAATGAGCCACTCCTCCAGTCAACTCATCAATCAATCAATCTATCAATCATTACTTAGATATGCACCTTCAATAGCACATGGGAAAGTACCATCACAGACAAAAATGTCCATCCATATAATATTCATATCTATGCAACAGAAAGTACAGGATACGTGAATGGAGGCGCCACGGCCCAGCTGCTAGTCCATTAAGGGAAATGAACACAAAAATGCAACATTGGCAACATAGAGACAGCAATTCACCAATCGTGGACCATGTGAGGAAACAAGAGTCCCTGCACGGAACCCGTATAAAGTCCAGAGACAGGTATGAGCCGGCAACCAGGTCTGGAGGTGTGGGGACACAGTGACGTCACCCTTCTGCCCGTGATGTCCAACAAAACACCAAAACCCAATTTTATTAAGTTATGGCACCAGGAAGCTGTAAGTCTTTGGAATGGCTGAGATTCATGCAGGGAACCTCAGAGATCTTGCAGGTCCTACTTCTGCATTGCTATGACTATCTGTCAGGGATTCAGACAGCATGCCTCCTGGGGGGTTTACATTTGGGGCGGGGGGAGGTGGGGGAGGGCGGTCAGCTATCAGGTTGCCGTTCCAGCCCAGTAGACAGTGGAGTAACACTATGGCTGAGTGACAGCCATGTGATGCACAGACGACCCTGTTTGGTGCCCAGAGCCCAGCGGATTCCTTCCTATGTCAGAACCGAAGGGATGACTGGATGCACGCACCCTCTTAGCTGCACTTACAAAGTTTCCTGTGATGTATTCAAACCTAACTAGACCCCATAAAGAGTTATGCTGTCTATGCATAACACATCCTGTGTAAACACTTAAAAATGTGGCACAGGCACGATGACCGGAAACAGGAGGCACGTCGCCTTTCCGTGCGAAACCAGGCAGCTGCTTCTCATAGCGACTATCAGCTGTGTGCTTAACTGTGACTCAAGTCTCCTTCAGCCGCCTCAACGCGGGGCTGTACTGGAAGCTTCTGGCTACAGAGAGGCCGCAGAACTCTGATGCCCCATTAGCAGGAGGCGAGGCAGTGGACACCAGCATCTCCATGGCAAAGCTTGTCCAGGCCCCCAGATACTAAAGGCACATGAGTGTTAAGGTTACTCAAGGGGGCCCAGAGAACATGGGAGGTATTTGAGGATGTGTGCTGACATGCACAGAGGCCCAGCTAGAAGCCCACTGTCACCCTATCCAATGAGACAACGTTATGTACCACTGTGACGGCAATCAACTAGGTCTGCTCTTTGATCTTTGAAAGACAAGAGCAAGAGCTGCTGATCGTGCTCTCTACCCAACGTGCGACTGGACCTAGCCTCACGCCGACTGGCAGAAGTCATTTTCTTGAAGTATGAACCTTAAGATGCCCAACACCCAAGGAAGAGAGGTGTGCTAAGTTGCATAGTTGTCCTCTTAATCTTGTGAATCCAAGGTGACCCAAGGTGGCCATAAGTCTGAATGAAAGGCTCTGTGATGGAAGCAGGGAGAAAAGTTGCCCCCCCCCCCCCCCTCCGCGGCTGTTGTCGGCTGACTAGCTACATGATCCATTCTGGTTGTGGATAGCTGTGATCCATCCATTGGGGTGATGTTAAGGCATTCTGCAGTGGGACTGCAAGCCTGCCCGCACCTCTACAGTCTTCTAGTCACATTTCATGTTTATCATCCAACCCAGGCTGCCCTGTTTGTGTCGTCACATGAGAACAATCCTACACTCATCTCTGCTACAGCAAGCATTGGCAGTAAACCAAATGGGCAGCGGTGGGGCGACGCTTCTGGGGAGCAAATCGCAGAGCTCTGGTAATGGCAGATTCCTCACGCCGCTGGAATTATTTTCAAAAATGTAACAAGTTTATACGACTGCAGGTTGCTGACAGATGGGGCCGTCCATTTTAAGGTGGCAGACACACTATTCAAAACCTGATCCATAACAAAACCAATACATACTGTGATTTTTACCCACCATGCAGTGAGCGAGTGTACAGCACAGAAGCACTTCACTGCAGCACAGTGATCTTTACAGCGATTGGACAGATTATCAGATCCCTTCCTAACCACAACAGGGCACAAGGGGAACAGCTGCAAAGAGTGAAAAGCTAAACACAGTAACTTATTGGTCACGGTGACGTCATCCCAGTGTCACGTGATCACCTTCAATGGACCACAGCCACAGTGTCAGCCTGCGGCAGTACAGGAATTCTGACCATATGGCTACTTGTGAGTATATATCCCTGTCATTTCAACATCGCTGCCGCCAGGCATGCTAAAGGACTCACCATTAGAGGAGCTCACGCCCTCCCCCCCAAATACTTGTAGTGGTGAAACCATCATAGTTAACCAGCTCTAATCTCTGATTCATTTGACTTTTGTAAAGGACAAAGTAAATTATGGAAGTCCAGGATCATTTTACATATATTATTCTTCAAATGTATTTTTGTCTATAGGAGACAGCAGGGGTTCCTCACACCGCTGGGATTAGTAGTTCGAATCCCAACCCCCACTGTATGTGGAATTAACTGGTTTTTCCCTTGTTGTGTGGCTTTACTCCCATAGTCCAAAGCCACATAGTTAACAGTTTAGTGCCATATGCCCATTGCTCCTTGGGACGGGCTCCAGGCCTCCCCTGCACGGACCAGAGCTGGATAGTTCAGATTCAGGAAGTCAAAATCCAGACCAAGATATTGTTCAACCAACCAGTTTCAAACTCTGTGACCAAGACTCTTTATACTCAAATGGTTGAGTGAAACAAAATCTCGCTCTGGATTTTTACTTTCTGGAACTGAATTACCCATCTATAGCACTGACTAAGCAATTGGAAGATGGATGGATGGATCTGTTTCCATTTAGGAATCTGTATGGAGTTCCCAAAACATGGCGTAAATTATGTTCAATAATCACATTTAATTAGATACATTATATTTGCGCACATAGCATCTTCAGGAGGGCAAAACATGCAAGGAAAAGTAGGTCTCATGTTGTAGCACATGGGTAAGCGATATGGTTCACCATGGGAGCGATGCAGCCTGACTTGTTTGTAATCAGCCCCGAATCACTCGCACAGTTGAGCCATGGAGCTCCTGAGTTAGGAGTGGCTGCCCCAAATACATAGGCGTGATAAGGGCTGTTTTGTCGAGTGAGGTACTGTGGAGCAAATCTGTGACCCACAATGCATCAGGGTTTGGGCACTGAGATACACAGAAAATAAGAGGGAGTAGGATTTCTTAAGATAGATTATTCTGCAGCCTGCCCTTCATTTCTCGTGGGCTTACCAGAACAGGAGTGCATCGGCCAGCTGGGCTTGCAGCTGCGACACCAACACGCTTTGCAATGCATCATGGGTGCCCAGGTAGAGATGCGGCGTGCCTCAAACTGATAACGTGTCATCTGCATTAAAAAAAAAAAAAAAGTGTGTACAAAAACAGGAAACTGCCTAATGAAAAAGAAAACTTAAGCATACCTACATTTGCAGAACAACAAAGACCCAGAGAGAGGAAAAGTCCAGCTTCTGGGGTGATCCCAAGTTCTTGCTTTTCTTCAACACGCAACCTAATATTTAGTGGTTATGCAGATAATGCCTCAGAACAGAATAAACCCAATACAAATAGTGACATACAATTCAGTCCAGGGTACACTGTATGATTTCGATAAATTAAAGGAAATTAAAAGCATGAAATGCCTCTTTACTGCAGAGCCAACCAAACCAGGTCAGCTGACATTTTGTTCCGTCATGCATGAAAATTCATCTCCTGGAGGAAGTCACGTTTTCTAAGTGTGGCTCACATCATTGTTTTTGTTCAGATCTTTTTCTTGACTGAGATCCCTCTGCAAATGAAATTAAAGGACACCGGCCATCCTGACAAAATGAGCCCCATGACTCATTAAAGAGAAAGTGAGTAATTGCCTGGAAACAAATTGAATTTCTTCTGTTTATTTTATTACCTACAGAAGACACAAAACACAGGCTAACAAGTAACAAATGGAAACTAACACGATAAATCTCAAAAGGAATTCAAAGACAGACATTTAAGAATTGTTATTGAATTGTGCAGAAATGTATCATACTGTACTGCCCCTCTGAATGTCTGCAAATTGACTACAAAATGAAAGTTGTCACCAAGAGAGATGAATGTAGATGTTTTTATTCAAAAAGGCTCGAAGTTATAGATTCTAAGCTTGACATGGCCATTTCAAGAATGTATTTATATATTTCATACATATCGTACAAGGGTCAGAGAACAAGGTCACCCAGCATCCCTGAAGCAGCTGGAGTTAAGGGCTTTGCTAAAGGCCCCAATGGCCACAGAATTTGACTTCACTACCTTCCATGGTCTTATGGTTACCATAAGCATGAAAACACACCTTCAAGAGTGACAAACTACATAATCAGGGACTAAAAATGAACACAAAGAGTGACAGCGATCCAACACTGTGAAGTGAGAAGCACTGTGGTCCTGATTTAACCAAAGGTATTATAGATCATACGGGTCCTGTTACTCGGAGGTATCAGGAAAAGACTGCAACATGATGAGGTCATTTATGTATCTGATCTTTGAGAGCTAAGGCAGTATTTCTGTGAGAATTTCTCGAGAGCTTTTGAGGGTTATGGAGGTTGCCAACGCAAGCGTTATACAACCACAGCTGCTGAGTCTTCAGGGACTGACTGTTGGGAACAAAAGTGGACCCAAGAAACGCTTGTCAGCAGGAGACGATACTTGAGAGTTCCCCTATCGCACACCTTCTGTCTTGTCTTTCTGCATTCCCATCAACTTGTGGCAGATGTTTGCAAGCTATGCTCTGCCCTGACATTTGAAAGGCCTTCAGCTAGTAGTGCACACGGAGCATTTCAACTTGCTGGTGACGCCGGATGGATCTTAGAATATCAGTTGCTGCCTGTGCTTTCCAGATTCACTCCAACATGAGCTTCTTGCTCCCGCTCGGTTCCAGGGCCTCAGGTAGTCTTATCCAAGTTTCATCTCCATGCCAAGATACTTTCCGAGACACATGTGAGTCCCCAATTTCAGAGTGCAAGTGCATCATGGACATTCTGTATTTGCCAGGCTACGACAGGCCATCAGTGCATGGGCCAATGAGCTTGTGGGTTGACAAAATTATCGTGGGGGACCCCAAAGTCTAGAGCTAACTGCTAATCCCAGTCCAGCCCTGATACTTGCTTAACACGCATTTACAAAATGTGGTACATGAACAGCATTAATTCAACAGAAAGAACTCAATGGTCATCGGATGACTAAAATGATGGGGTATCTGAAATTCACACAATTTATAAATATAATAACTCACCTCACTACTGCATGTGCTCAGTGTGAGAACATGCAAGCTCCACACACAGGGAGGTGGGAGGCACACCCCCAACCCCGAAGCTGTGAGGTGTCAGTGCTACTTACAGAAGCCACATTTACACATGATTTTAAAAAATACGTATTCTCACTTATTCATTACAATAACAATGATCTCAGCCACGGAAGAGGATACCCTAAATATGAACAGGACTCAAAAGTCCTCAAAGCCATGATGGAAAGAGTGATGGAAAGATCAGCAGCCAGGCTTAGGGTCCTACGTTCAGATATGTAAGTCTTCAAGGAGTCTCTCTTCTCTGATCAAGGAAGCTACATCACCATATTAAATGTGCACATTCCCAGTCAGTGCAAATAATTACTTTTTCTGCAGAGCAGCACAGAAATTTAGATAAGCATTTTTGCCCCCTAAAATAAACAAAATTGAACTGATTAAATAAAACCAGACATGCTTAATAATTCTGAAGGTTTACACTTCAGAGTGGGACTGTTAGTCTTAAACATTAATTCAACAAAGTTTGCGTAACCTTGTAAATGACCAACCCCCAACTGAGTTTCTGCAAGAGACAGATATTAAATCCAGGACAAATGCAATTTTGTACGATTTGTTGTATGCAAGTGAACACAGTAGAGCATAAAACACTGAATAGATTAGTACAGAGTGTTTCTCAGTATAATCCTGTTTGACTGTTACCATCCATGTTCTGGATTTGCAGATTTGAGGGTAGGAATGGGAGATGATGGTGGTGTTTGACGAGGGTGCAGCAGGTAATGGAGAGGACAAAACAAGTTTATGGGTTAATAAAACTCACATTAGCTCCAGCGTCAGGCTTGACCCAAGCAGAATTACAGCGCTGCGCTGATTTATAAAAGTCTTTCACGGGAAGCAGGGCTTACAAGAAGTGACGTCAACGGGTTTATGGTTTCAATAAAACAGGGCCGCCTTCTCGCCCTCCTAGCAGCCATCTGAGCTGGGGTTTACCGGCGGTTCTGGTGGTTAAAAAAAAAAAAGTCACTTCCCAGAAAGTACAGCGGCCTGTGAGGGGAAAGTGGTCTTCTGGTTATTTGGGGATGGATGGGGGGCACTGAGGAGGAGAGGGGGTATTTAGGGGGGTTAAAAGTTTAGCCGTCCATAGGTGCATAATTATTTTATGTGATTCAAAGGCACCTAAAATAATGGCGTAAAACCTTCAAATGTTGGAAATATTAGTAGGGTTTAGTGTGAATAGGGGTAATAGCAAGCGCACTGTGTCTTTCCTGAGGAGAACAAGCAGGGAAACTGAGGAAGTTTAAAGCATTTGACTCCTACGATATGATCTGTTATCCTGCCCGTGCCACCTTAAAGGGCAGCCTCCTGAGTCCAGTAATAAAAGAGCACTGGGCTTTTTAATGCTTCCTAGTGCTTCACAGTACAGCACAGAGAGCCTGGAGTCTTGCCTTAGCTTGGTGAGGACACATGCAATTTTTTTTTTCAACAAGGACTCAAAAGACAGAGCTGAGTGTGCGTAATATTATCTCTGTAGTGCATTTACCACATGAATTTATCCCCAGACACTCAATTTTTACCATTTGACCCATTTGCAGCGGTGTATATTTACAGATCCACCTCAGGTCATTGTACTTTAACTCAGAACCGGGCTCTGACCTGTGTGGTAGCTGTTCCCTTCCCATGATTTAAACCCGCATCCTCCCTCCCCCGTCCCCTCTTGTTCTGGCACCACGTGCCACTCGCTACTCGAGAAATACTACCCGCTTTAGAGGACGAAAGAAGGCCAAAGTGGAATTTCAGACCTTCCAAACGGACGAAGAGGCATTAGGGGAATGTGGGATGGGTTTGCATCTTCCACATTCCCAGCTCTCTGTTACTCGTCTGCGCTATTTTGATGCAGGAAACATCACTTTGCCCGCTCATGGGATCGGAAACCACGTTCATCACCAGCCCTGGTTAAAAGCGGAGGTCACAGTAATCCATATCTCAGCCTGCCACTGTCAAAAACCTATAATCCAAATCCTTAACCTGCCTAAAGACGTCACCATAAGCCTAATTCCTCGCTAAGGCCCGTATTCTGCCGCCCCGCGTCAAGCCCGGCGCTTCCCCACCAGCGACAAAGCCGGCCGGTGTACTGCCATTGTCGCCGTAAGGAGATTTGCGTTTCCGCGCCGCCATTTGAATACCTGACAAGAAGATTAATTCACTTTCTACAGAGAGAGGAGCCCGGAAAACAAACAGAGCGCTGATTAAATCCTCCCGCTCGCGAGATAGTTTTGTTAGGGAGCCTTTAGTCTCTTCAAAGGGGAAGAAAAAACAGCGACAGAAGTTGGGTGACAGTTTGGAGGGGGGGGGGGGGGGAATAAAGCCGGCGCGAGTGCTTTCTGTCGGCTCCAACTCGAACAGCTTGCTGGCAAGGCGACACAGCGAAATTTACATCCGTCATCAGGAAACTCGCGCGCCACAAAAGCGATGTGTTACGTACCTATAATCCCGTATTTACATAACGCGGTTCTCTTGTTGCAAACGAGCAACTATTTTGCATACCGCTACCGCGCGCGCTCATTACTCCTCTCTTCTCCTCTCCTCTCCCTCCCCCGTTCTCCTCTTTCAGGCAGGTGTCCGTACCGCAGGCGCAGTTCGGCCCCCTTGGTCGTTCGCGCGGCACAACTGCGAAGCAGCCCTTCCAACAAGAGCAGCCATCCAACAAGATATCAGTAACTTTCTGGAGAACACAAGAAATTCTGGCAATTTGTATTGTTTTGCTGTTCGTTTGTGTGTATTCTTACGTAAATTCTGTTTTTTTTCACACCCAGACATTGTTTTTGCTCAGTAGTTTACATGCTCATTCCATAGAAACAACCCCCAAAACCATATACTTACATGTGTTTGGCCATGACATAAGAGGTCCTGTGCCAGAATTACTTTATTTGTAATTTAAATTACCTAAATTACCTAATTACCTGCATTCTAAGCAATTAATGTTACCCTCCATGTACACCCGGGTAACCAGCAGAACTTCCTTAGAGCCAAAAGTCTATGGCTCTTCATTGAAAAGACTGTCTCTTACATTAACATGCCACTCCATGCCCTCAGACAGGGTTAACTGTGTCTGAGGGAAAGTGCGCATGCCAGGGGTTTACTGCAACCCTTAACGATGATGTCAATAAGACAGCAGAGCTTAATAGACTCATTAGGCCGGAAGCACCGTCCTCAGGGCTGGGTACCCCCACCACACTGTCACATGTGGACCAGTCCACACCTGCCCCCCCCTTTTCACCTTGTTCAGATTGACTTAACCTTGCAGAAGGCGATGATTCTTGTTTACAGCATCTCTTACCCTTGCACTGAATCTTCCCATAATTCCTTTTATGCGATTTCTATAGTAGCTGGTATTAGAGTTCCGTACTGGAACATACCAATGTCTGTGAGCCTCAAAGGGTGATAATTTGCTGCTGGAAAATACTGAGATGTACTGGCATAGACACAGATAAATACCTTTAGATTGGCATGCAATGACTGCCAATTTTTTTTCTTTTTTTTTTTTTAAATTAACTTTTCACACGTTCATTCACAGGGTTTAGTAAACTTAGAGTGCCACCTACTGGGTGGACCAAGCCAAGAAAAAAAAAAAAAGAAATTGACAAGCGACCAAATACCGGTGCGAGCCGCTTCACTGGGATCAGAGAGGCTTTCCCTCCTTCCGTTTCCCAGCGAGTTTAATGGGGAACATCTTCCCCGCTGCTGCATGCGAGGATTTACTGAAGACTCCAGGTGCATCTTACCACATGAAAGAGACAGATTAACTATCCCAAGAACCTCCACGAAGCTGATGCTAAATCAAAGCTTGGTTCTGAAGCAGAGCCTTTGTGTGGCTTTTCCCACCTTCCATCGACTCATCTGCAGGCTTGGTCACATGACATCGTCACCGCAGAACCCGCAGGCTGCTGGTAACAGCACCTGTGACCCGTCCGTCCTGGCCCCAGGGGGGCAATACAGGGTTACAGCGATGGCTAATGCTCTAGCTGGAGCGCAGTGGCAATCAGCAATATTGCCAACATCAGAGCCCTTGGGGACACAGGCGGCCATTATGAAGGTGGGGAGGCAAGGAGCTGCTCCGGGGGAGTGTTTTGTGCTGCCCGAAACACATTAAAGCCCCAGCAGTGGGGGGGGGGGGGTCTACACAACGGTAAGGAGCCTTCCCATCTGCCCCGACTCAGCCTCCTACCTCCTTCAATGGCTTAAATGAGCGACAGGTCTTAACTGTTAAACAGCCCCCTCTACACACCACCCTGCCCAATCCCCTCTCCCAGCCCCCATAATTGATCCCCCCCGCTCACCCTCCTCCCCAGCCCAACCGTCAGGGGGACGTTCCATCGGCCTGGATTGAAACCCAGGGTCTCTCGGCCAGGACCAGTTAAACAGGCTGGGCTGACAGCTTGAGTGATGAGAACAACTCCTTTTTAAAGGCTTGGAGAACTAAAGGCAGTGGGAGCAGAAGGACCCCGCTCAGTGTGAGCCCCTTTCAGATGCCTGCGTTGTGGCCTCCCTCACGTGGGGCTAACCCAACCGTACGTGGGCCTTTGATATCTAACTCCCCTAAGCCAGTATTTGACAGTCCTCTCATTTTAAAACATGAAACATTTGGAGAAAAAGCCCTCAGTGTACAGAGGTGTGCATATTATTTTTCCGCATACTACTTTGGGGGGATTATCTGTACCCTGCTAGAAATCACCGGCTTGACGTTTGGTCACCTAGAGGTTATATTTGAATGAACAGCCAAAGGAAAACCAACCCTCCCCACGCAGAGGTTTCTGCTTCCTGTCCACGGTGGTCTGGCACCATAACTCACTCCCCCCCCACCCCCATCAGTGTGGTCCACTATGGGGGAGCGGGGAGGTTGTCTTTCCTGAGAGACAGGTTCACATGCAGAGGGATTGAATGGGGCTTTTTTATTAGGGCAGACAAACGAAAGCTTGTCTCGTTTCAGCTTTCTGAAATGCATAGATGGCCACATAGAATGTGCTGGAATATCTCTCACAGCTTGACATCTGCGTCACCTAAAATACATGAGCAATAACACTGAAGTCAATAAGGTTAAAAAAGACTTAGTCCTTATATCCTCAACGTCCTGGGCTTGGTTGTGTGGGGTCTCACTCATAGCTTTGACCTCACCTCTCTCCTTGGCACTATAATGCACTCTGGGAGATATCCAGTCAGGGGGTGGGGCCAGTCATCTGGGAGATGGATTAGGGTCAGTCTCAACCACTAGGCTGGCTATGTCAGGTTCATTCCTAACATCCCTTGGGACAGACTATCACGTGCTGCTACACTTGATTAGTGAAATTATTCTGTCTTGGTAAGATGTATGGTGGTTTGAATGAGACCAGGTAAGCAGTGTTGGTAGTGTTGCTGTTGTCTGAGGGCCTGTATAAGATGGAAGAGCCAAAGTGCTGTCCTTTCTGGTTAAACATCTCGTTCAACTGCTTCGGTTACGCCGGCCTGCCTCCGGAGGGAGCAGAAGCACAGACATCTCGATTTTCCCAAAGAGGTAACCATCAGAAGCCATAAGTCACAGCAGATTTTAAAGATGGTCCCCAGAGAAGACACGGCCCATTGCGGACAACGAGCCATGCTGAGCATGATACGGGGTCATTAATCCGGTGAAGGACCAGAACCAGAAGTCCTGTGCTTCGTTTTCTTCCTTCCATCCAGATCCATCAACTCATAGGGGTACAGAGAGCTCGTACCCAGCACCCGGGTGACAGGTGATCACAGAAAGGCCCAGCAGATTCTGGAGGTGGCATCAGCATTCTCACCTGGGCCATAATGGCTTCCAATCCGCCACATTTCCACCCTGCTGCCACTTAAGTTACCTTTATCCCTCTTTGGAATCATTTCACAAGTCAACACAGATAAGCTCCCAGCACACAAGCCCCCACACCTGAAATCTACTCCCGAAGTAGAAAATAAATCATCCCCCCAGACCAAGATGAAATGCGTACGTAGCACACTTCACGCCGCTGAATTAGCAGACCTATGAAACTCGGAGGGGGTGTCTATCAGCCCTTTCGAGCAGGAGGAACCGCTGATGTGTTAATCCAGCTGTCAAACGCACTAATTACCGACTCACACAGACCAGCTGCCTGAACATCACCTGCGGTTCGACACACAAATATTTGAGGCAAAACTAATCAAAAAAAAAAAAAAAACTTCTTTATCGGTACGAAACAACACCGGTCTCACTTCGGGAGGATGTATCTGTGCCCATCAGGCTCTACTCAGCAGAGTGAGGAGCAAAGCACAAAGGGAGCACGAGCCTTAGCAGTGGAACATATGCAGAGTGTGAAATGAATGAGGATCTGCAGGCAGAGAAGACAGGAGAGAGACAGGGAGGCAGCGGCGAGAGAGCGGCTATGCAAATGGCTGCAGAGCTAAAATATTAATATCCCCCCCGTCATCCGTGGCACCTGCATTTCCACCCTCGGCACACGGCGGCCAGGCACCCGTGTCACCCGCGTTCTTATCTTTAAATAGCCGTGCTGTGATGTGGGATCTGCAGGGCCACGAATCTGCAGACGGAGCCCCCACAGACGTGCATTTATGTCAACCGTACGCCGATCCACTCCAGCCCATCTCCCTGGAGACGGCAGGGCCCTTTGTCATCGTCCCGCCTCGGTGGAAGGCGGGGTGTGGGCCGTCCGCCTTATTAGGGGGCTCGTTCTGAACAAAGGGGGCGGCCCCGCTGCAGCCTCTCGTCATGTGGCAGGCGGGGGGGAGCACTGTTGAGGCTGGCTCGTCGAAATATTGCGGGAGGCACGCGTACGAGATCCTAGCGGGTTATTTCTAGCGCTGCAGCGGGGCGCTGGGCTTTGTCGGTGCACTCTGATCTGGGCCCCTGGGTCCTTGCAGAAAACGTCTCCCTCACGTGCAGATATGCGGCTCTGACTGGCTGCCGGATTCATTCCTGAAGGCCGGCTGTATTCCGGCCAGGATTCCTTGTAATCTGTCCGGGCAGTTTCATTCGCTCACCATTACGCCGGAAATAAGGTGGACTTGGAGTCAAAAGGTGGAGTCAAAATAAAATACATTTAAAATGCTGTAAAATGCATTGGTTGGGTTCTGCTGGCTTTATGTATTAAAGCCTATGAGATTGAATGTCGTTTATGAAAAGGATCCTTTTTTCGGATGGAAGAACGAGGTCCCTCTATGTCCCCAAGGCCTTTTAGAAAAAATTGTTCAGAAATAATCACGAAACAATAAGTACTTGCAGAAGAATGCGTCTGGGTAAAATGCGAAATATTCTATTCATGCAGTTTCTGAAATGTCGCCGATACATTGGCCGCTGTCATCTATTAGTATTTTGAAAATTGCATGTTTTCCCATTTAAGTATTCAAGGCCTGCCTCACGCTTTAATAGACTTCATTCTGTGAAAATTGCCTCTGGTGTAGATGGCCCTCCCTCCTCCTAAAACAGAAATGAATAAGAGCGCCTTTTAAGGACACCGACATAAAACAGGATGTCACATGTGGTAAATAACTTTCCTGGCATTGATTTAAACGCCATGTGGGATCGCTGTGAAGTCCTTAAAGGAGAGCCGATGCCCATTTGTTTGGTATTAGCGAGTTTGTTTAGACTTTAAGCACGGCGCTTGGTTGTGAGTTGGAGACAGGGTGTGCTTGTGGAGATATCTGGGGGTGACACAAATTAAAAACAGCCATCTCCATCACTGAATGACTAATGTACAGCTATTGCAAAATAAACACAGAAGATGGCTTCCAGATGTAAAAGGCCTGCGAGCAAAGTGAGCAGTGTGAGTGTGTCTGTGTGTGTGTGTATGTTTTGCCATGCCTTTTCTCACCATCATTATGTGTCATATAAACACAGAATTTCCACTTGTTTGCTACTAAATATGAATGCGGCTGTTCGGAAACATTTCTAAACACAGACAGACACACTATTAAAGAAGTTGACATTCATACCCCACACATTACAGTAATGGCACCCAGCTACGTACACAGCTACGTACTGAACTCAGGCATGACTATAAGTTGTACTTTGAAACAGGTATTGTTTTTAAAGTTTTATTTGACATGATTTATCATTTAAGAGAAATCTGCAACACACCCCATAACTGAAATGCAAAGATCTATGTTTTACCAGGCTTACAGGTGTGCAAACATGATATATATTGTCATTTCTGCAGATGCAAGCACAGTTTTGATTTGTTACGTGCTGTTTACCCGATTTTTAATCTTCACAGTTCTCCGGCTCTGCGAGCCTCACGCCAGGCTCAGCAGAAAGGGATAAATGGTCCTGTGAATATGCGATTACATGCATTGGATGCATCGAGAAAGTGCGCAGCCTGGCTGAAATATTTATGAGCTGTTGTTTTTTTAAGCAGAGGAGGGAAAGTATTTTCCCAGGTGGCTCAGATGAGTCGGCCGCTATTATAAAGAAGCGTGCTTTGACAGATCACCGCGATCCTCAGATCTCATTAGGCAAACCCTGATGGCACACTCTGCTCGACCGAGGGGCTCGCCGCAAAAAGCCCATTAAAATAAATTCAAAATCTTAACACACAATAAAATCTACATGCATTATTCAACTATCTCATTATGAGGCAATCAAAGTACAGAAATACGCAATATTCCATGACATTATTGCAGTCTATAAAACTCAAACAGACTGCTTGTGAGCGATTTCCTGCTTGTGGGACATCTGCTAAAACCTAATTAGGCTGTAAAATATTTTGAAAGTACCTGGCCGTTGTGTTTGAGAAAAAAAGCAATTACTCGATTGGTTAATGCATTATGTCCAGACCAACTTGTGATTATGATCCTGGGGCATCTTAGTACATGAAAAAGCACATGACCTTTATGGCTTCTTAATATTAAATAACGTTCATTTAACGTTATTTTGTAATGTTATTTTTTTCACCATGTCCTTGAATAATGCATTAATAGAAGCACAAGTTATTTTCTGTTCAATGCCTTGTCCCCAACGATGACTACCAGTGTGTAAAGGAAGCTGTATCAAATTGGTGCCTTCTGCTGTTCCATACGCTATACAACGGCGCCACCTATTGTTGATCATAGGAAGTTTTTGTAACTACTACTTGGCGTGTTCGACATCATGACTTTAAAGTGTTCCTGTAATCACTTCTGGTGATATATGACATTTAAACAAAACCTTCGACTATTTAAACAGGTCCTGGGGGGGGAGGGCCCAGGGAAGTCTGGCCCGTTTTAGCAGTGGATTAGCAGGGCGGCATTAGCATCTCAAGGTCAAACAGGAGACACAAACATTGATGTCATTCTCCTCAGTTCAAAAAAGTCATACCAGCAGAACTCTTTTGCTCACCTGGTTCCGTAACTTCTTTGGGTTCGATCCAGTGTAAGCCCGCTAACAGTCCAGTGAGTTTCTCCCTGTCCACTAGTCTGTACAGTGTGCATGAAATGCCAGCTGGTCAGTAACCTTCTTCAGGGGCTTCAGCGGCCCTGGCTACTGGCACAGGATATAACATTCACTCTGTGTCTAGCTGTAACTCATAGCCAGGCCTGAGCCCTGCCCTTTGCGTTACACAATGTTAATAGTTTGGCCCAGTTAGACAGAGCAAGCAGCAGGTCCTTGGAGACAGTCAGAGCTGGTGTCTCTGTTCAGATAATGCTGTACATAACTGGGCTCCCTGGCACTGCCTTGCAGGATGCCCCTAAAGCCTAGAACTTTCTGGAACTGTGCGACCTCCCTGTGGGATACAGCTGGGCCGGGCAGTTAATCCAGGCAATGTCCAGGCCTGCAGCCCTACTCAGCATCACCATAAGGCCAGTTAATGTAGAGCCAGCCTCATTTAGCTGGAATTCTCCTCTGTTCAGCTGAGATTAGATGGTGGGCACGGAAGGCCAGGCCTAGGCTTGCACTTCGGACCACTTACATAAGATTCGAAATACAGACAAATGAGATATGTTCCGAAGGGCCGTTCATAATTTAAAATGTTCGTAAGTCGTTATTCAACATCATTTTAAGGGTATATGCCAGTACAAAGAACTAGGATGCTGGGAGTACGCACGCTACACTGCTGCACGGCGGGAGTAGCGGCCAGAAGTCGCACTAGGCGGAATCGGCGCACAGAAAAAAAAACTGATGTCGCGGACAGGAAACGGGAGCCCAATGAACATAATTTGGACTTACAGTCCTCTTTGTTCGTATGTCTGAAAGTTCGTAAGTTGAAAGTGCGTAAGCAGAGGAGCGTCTGTACTAGTAAAATAGTACTACTAATAATAAAACTAGTTTCAGTAATATCTCTGTCTGCTGCTAAATATGACAGAGTGCAGGTATCCTGTTGGGCATTTAGAAAGCTTCTCATGTGGATATGCTGTACATATGCTTTGTTCTTATGGAATTTAATCACCGGTCCATGAAGTCCCTAAGAGTGTGGCAGGCAGGACTTGCCGTCCCAGAGCACGGATTGGGGCAGCGACTCGTCAGTCCTGACTGCCGTTGGATGTGGAGAATTAGTACCTCCTAGTCTGGTCTGGTGCCTACATTGTTGGGAGTCTTTTTCTTTGCATCCTTTCATTAAATGAATGAATGACAGGCGTGCGGGTGCTGAGACGTGGTGCAGAACAATGTATAACACAGTCACGCTCCATGCAGTCAGAGACCAAGGCGTACAAAAGGATGGTTTTATTATTTACACAGGATGACTTTGAGACCAGAGGAGGAAAGGGGTCCGACGTTCTTGGCAGCTTCGGAACCAGCTTGCACATCCCAGCATTATTTATATATTTATGTATCTGGTTTTTTTTTTTTTTTTGGAGTCTAATCCGGGAGAACCCGGAGGGAGAGAGGGGGACCCAGCTTCAAATAGAGCGGTTTGTAAAACCCGTGTCCAGATGAAACAGAAACGGCGAAGTAGGTCAAAGGAAGGACCCGAATGTGCAGAAGTCAGGGAGCGCCGCGGTCAGAGCGGTCCGACGCGGCCAGAGTGGTCCGACGCGGCGGTACTACAGGAGAGCAGATGCGCGTGTGCGTGTGTATGGATGAGCTCCGACGCCAATGAGTTGACGTGTTTAAATATGCACGGTTACACAATCAAGTCCAAGTGAGGCGCTAGGGGGGCTCAGTGCGGCGTTTATACCGCGGCTGGAAAGGGCTGTGTGGGGGGGGGGGGGGGTCCGAAGACTGACTCAGTAACCTGAGGTGAAGTTCCGCAGTGCTTCTGAGTGGGGGGCGGAGCCCTGAGCCGTGAAACTGTAGGCAAAGTAGGCAACTGCAGAGCCCAACATCAGGCCGGTCATGTAGGACACGGTCATCGTGTTCCCTGTGTGGGGGGGGGGGAAGAATTTTTCAGACAGGTAAGAATGCAAGTGAACATTTGTGTGATGTTCCCTCCTGTACTGCATCTGCTGAAAAATTCACCCCAAATCCCGCAGTAAAATGGAGCAGGCAGCATGAAATGTAGTGTGTGTGTGTGTGTGTGTGTGTGTGTGTGTGTGTATGTGTATATATATATATATAAAGAAAACACCACCCAAATTCTCAGGAGTCTGTCAACCGTAATTCATAAAAAATACAGACCTCTTCATGCCTGTAAGGAAAGTTATCTTCTGCAATACGATATACAAGATATTACTGCTTGAATCAAATTTTTGCGGTGGGAAAAGATATCCCAGTTGAAAGTCCACGGTGGTTCTTAAACGTAGGCTTTCCAGACATGCGTGTAAACTAAGTTAAAGCTACATATGGCACGTTTCACTTTGGGCTTGAGGAAACCTGCACGCGTGCGCTACAATAACCAGGTATTAAAATGACACTGACACACAGAGGCTGTGACCTCATTCCCCTGTGCGCTAGCTGTGAGTGTGAGGAGCCCAGTGTGAGCGGCGTGCAAATGCCCACCTGCTAGCTCCCTCTGCTCGGGCGGCACCTTCCGGGCGGCCAGGATCATGGGCACGCTGCCGAAGTAGCCGTTGCTGATGCCCATGAGCAGGGAGAAGAGGCAGGGCCAGGCAGGGTGGCTGAGCGTGGGCCTCTGTACCGGGTAGACGCACATGATGAAGAGGGGGATGAAGACCACGCGGAAGCAGGAGAACAGCAGCAGGCGGCCGCCTTTCCAGTCGTACGGCACGGCAGCCAAGATCTGGGGAGACGGGAGGACGGCGAGAGTCAGGCTCCTCCCATTCATGGCCTAACCCGCCCCCCCCCCATAAGTGACTCCCCTATCAAGGTTCAGCAGAAGGCCCCCCACTCAAAGCTGGCTCCTTAACTACTTTTTACGAGGCCCAGGTTTCTCCGCGTCCTCACAGCCTGCGGCCTCCCGCGCTTACTTTGCCCACGAAGTCCGACATGTTGAAGACGGCCATAATGAGGATGGGCAGCCACTCCCCCAGCGTTGCGTTGCGGATCTCCGATTCCAGGCCCGGGAACAGGCAGAGGGTGATGAAGTAGGTCACCGCAATGGAGAGCATGTAGGCCCAGATCACGCGGGACACCACGTAGCGGTGCAGGATCATGTCTGCGTCACCAGTAGGGGGTGCAGGTCAGACCCCCAGTTGTCATGACAACAACATATGTGTAGTTCCCCCATAGCATCATAATTCATACGTTTTGTCTTAATTTTATTTTACATGTTTTTACAATCCAGGGTCACAAGAAACACACAACATCCAGATGGGATCTTTAATTAATAATCCCTGACAGATGTGTTGATTAAATGCACTGCACCATTCAATTACTTTAAACCACATTTGTTAATTGAAGACTACATTATTTTCCTTTTTTAAAATTGATTTTGTGTCAGGAATAAATTTAATGGTTAAAAAGCCAAATAGATGTTTCACAATGTTTTCTGTGTGCCCATTATAATGATGAAAATGATTCATTTGCATCATTATTTCGATTAATCTAAGGTTACTTCATTTCCCTGGTGTTTAAGTAACTAAAGGATTGATTAATCTAAATTAAGTTAATAGCTAATTCATTCAAGGGATGCACTTGTAGCTTTTTTCTTATTTAGTCTGGTTTAATTTAATTTAATTACTATGCTGAGCCTTCAGCTATAGCATGGTGTTTACTGTGTTTACTGAAATATGTGATACATTTAATCAGCATCTCATAGAGGGAGGATTTACCATCACCAGACTGGAACAAAATCCATAATGCCCACCTGCTACTCCTGGACCTGGGATATTGACCTCTGGTATTTGTCACATTAATGCCTAGTTTGCTTACCTTTCACAGTAGGCCAGCTTGTCTTTATTTTTTGTTTGGGAACGTCAAACCTCACGTAGGTCCCGCTGCCGGCCAATTCGCCGTCGGCAGGAGGAATACCCACGGCCCCATCATCCTAACAGCAAAGAGAGCACAGGTCTGGGTCCTCCAAACAGAAGTCTGTCCACCGTGAGAAGCAGCTGGAAGCTCCTCCCCTTCCAGCCTAAGCCCAATCATGTCCTTTCTCCTGGCAATCACGCATCGCCCTCTATGACATCACTAACAGTCAGCACCTGGTTGTGCTTCTCTAATCTATTAAAGTTGCAAAACCATTTTAAAAACCCAGTAAAGCAGAATTACATTGACTGGTGAAATCTTTCAAGAAGCGTGCAAGATTCTGCCTTTACCTCTTTAATTTTTGTGGATGCTTTCAAATTCAGTCTCATTTCTGACTAGCGCTGTTTCTCTGTCAAGGCAGAGAGACAAACAACAGTGCCCTCTGACATCCACGGAACAAAACATTATTTCATGCCAAGGATGCACTGGGCTGTACTGCGCTTATCTGACAGCTAAATCTCAACAACTGCCTGGGGGGGAGGGGTGTTTCAAGCCAGTAACTGAGATAGCAACGTTTCAAGGAAAACTCAAACAATCAACCAAGCGTAACAACCTTCCGAGATAAATGATATTAAAAGGGGATAAAAACAGACTCTGCTACTCACATAATCACAATTGTCAAAGAGGCAGCCATTTTAGGGAGGATAGATGGAAAGATTTTCAAGTGATGGATTATTTAGTTGTAGAAGGAACACAGTTTTTTTGCTCCAGAACACAGTACCAGCTTTCCCTGTTCAATTATCGATGGTTTACTTCCTGGCTGGGTTGTTTCTAATTCCCTGTACTGCATGTGTAATTGAAATCAGTCCACAGTAACAAGTGGGATTCTCTGCTGGCCATTTCAGAGTTATTCTTTAGAGCTCAAAATTGCTGTTGGTGGTTTGGTAGATAAAAATGCAGTTTGTTTTTTCTTTCTTTTCATTTTTTGCTGTCATTCAGCTGAAATTTGAATTCACTATGACTCAGTCCATGCACACCTTCAAAAATAACCTTCTAAAGCCTGGATTAATGATGTCGTTTATTTATTTATTTATTAACCCCCCCCCCCCCCAAATGTAAGAGCTAATTATTTTCCTCAGCGTGTGAAAAGGAAAACCAGCCCCCATGTCTGGATGATAATGTGACTTTTAGCTTTAAAATGGGAAACCCTGTTGCCAACCCACCAATTAACAGGAAATTCAGAACAATAACACAGTAAAACGTAAATTGCAAAGGAGGGTCTGATAGTGTAACCTGGGTCCTATACCTGCTTCAAACAAAAATTGTGGCCTTTATGCATGCCAAAAGCCTTCTGAATTTTTACACCACTAAAGTCTAATTTTTTAATAAACGTGTCACCAGCTGAATGCATCCAAGTAGTGCTGCAAATGCTGATCACGACTAATAGATGATAAGGACCGAAGCGGCCAGCGTGCAGCCAGCGTGCAGCCAGCGTGCAGCCTCCCTGCTCATGACGCACACAGCCTGCACACCGCCCTGTTGTTATGGCGACGCAGGGCTCTGGCAGGGGCGTGGCGTTTGGCTGGGGATGCACAGCTGGTGCCCATGCCTCAATAAATTACCAGATAAATGCCCCCCACCCCCACCCCCAGTAAGGGTTACAGACCATGCATTACTGTATTTAATTCTGCAGTCATTTTAGCTGCTCAGCCTCTGTGACTTCACTGTATTGCTCAGATACTCCACCCTGGTTCAAAAATACTGTTACAAAGATCGCACCCTGTTAGATATGTATGCCAATCTTTTACAAGGATATTCCACTCTGCCATTTAGACACTCAACTCAGTTGCAAAGATACTTCACCTTGTGACATAGATACTCTGCTCCATTAGAAAAATACACTATCCAGCCACTTGGATACTCTACTCCCTTACAAACTCCACTCTGCCTCTTAGATACTCTACTCCCTTTTAATGATTCTCCACCCTGTCACATAGATATTTTACTCCCTTACGGAGGTAGCGGAGGCCCTGCTACTCGGATATTCTACTCCTTATGAAGACACTCCACTCTGTCACTCAGTCATTCTACTCCCTTACAAAGATAGTCCATCCTGTCACATAGATACTCTACTCCCATGCAAAGGTGCTTCAACCTGGCACTCAGTTACTTTACTTCCTTACAAATGTACTCAACCCCACCCCTTGGATACTCTACTCCCTTACAGAGACAGTCCACCCTGCTACTCAGATACTCTGCTCCCTTACAAAGATACTCCATCTTCTCTTTCACATACACCATTATTCCTTAGCAGATGCTAAAGTAGTTTACATCACATTTTTGTAACCAAATCGAAACTTATGTAAATTCCAAATTTAAAAATTGACTTTAATAATATATCATGCTAACTTAGCATTTTCTACCTAAAGAAAAACTTACGAATCTTACTTCCTCTGCATTGACATCATGGTGGACCTGGTATCCGGTGGCCCGGTCTGTATGACCTTTGACCTCGGTGAGACCCTGCCGGGCAAGGCTGGTGTAGTGCTGCACGAAGCGGGTCCGACGCACCAGCAAGTGCAGCATGAAGCAGGTGAGCTCCATGCAGATTGAGAAGAGGAAGAAGATGATGGTGCTCTTCTTCTCGTTTTTGATCAGGAGCTTGGTGAAGATGCGACTCAGGGATATGATGACGCCTGCAGTACCTGCATCCAGCAGATAGCATGTTGGATTAGTGAATCTCTGATAAGAGCCTGAAGTTTATTTTAAGTACCAAACCAGGTGACTCTAGAATAATAGTACTATAAAAATACTACAATATCTGTCTTTTCATTAATTTTTTCTTTTTTTATCAGCTTAAACGTGGTTCTATAAATCAAGGACGTTGGTTCTTGATGTCAACATTGATAGGGACCGAATCAGCCCAGAACCCTCCTCGCCCCTAATCACACGCGGTGCTCCCACAGCATAGCTAGGTGCATGTCCCCGTCATCCATACCCAAATCTACACCCTTGCTATAAATCTTTCCTATTTTCATTTTATGTGCATTTATGTTCCTCACAAACCAGGACAAACAGTGGGCTTAGTTAACGTGGCTGGAAAATACAAATTGTACAAGAAATGTTTTGTTTCAGGAAATACCGCAAAACAATCAGGTAAAATGTAAAGGATGCAGTAAATCAACACGGCTGACTAAAGGACCCCTCTGCTACAAACGGCAGGGATTTGACGTTTGGATCCGCGGTTAATGATCGGATACGGCAGCTGATGAGGCCTAGGAAGGCTGGGGTCTTACTCACTCTCTCCGGTCATCACTCCTTGGGTGTACCTCTTTGGAAGCATCCCCATGTAGCCGTAAAAACTAGACTGCTGAACTGGAATGAAAAGAGGAGGAGATGGAGGAGCAGTAGCACAGGGTGGTGCGGAGAGAAGCTTGTTCAACGACTGAGCAGCGGCTCCCGGGCGCGGTTACCTGTGCATCCAAAGGCCACCACCCCCACCGCCACCAGGTTGATGACATAGGACTGCTTGTTGGTGAACTGCTCCAGCCAGACGTCACAGACACCCACAAACAGCAGCGGCCCAAGAGCAAACAGGTAGCCTGCGGGTAGGCGAAGGGAGGGGGGGGGCGATTGCATTAATTTCACTCTGTCACCTGTGGGGATGAGCCCCTCCCCCAGCAGACTTGACTGCTCGGTGTGACCTCAGACATGCTGAGATACTCCCGGGATTTGTCCCTGTGTCCCTCGTGTTTTATAAAGCCACCTTAATTCACCCAGCTGAATTCAGGAGAGGCTACATTATCAAAAGCCTTGTGTTATTGCTTGGGAAAACACAAAGGGTTTTTTGTTCCAAACGCATCCTTTGATCTCATTAGAACTAAGGCTCTATCTCTACTCTAATGGAACTGTCTTGGTCTGCCATGTGTGCGATTTGATGCTCTCTGTGCTGGTGAGAGTATTAATAACTCAGATATTCCATCAAGGCCATTGGATACAGCTGCTTTTGGGCTGTCGCGGCGATCCCCAGCCAAATGTTCTCTTAACTGCGGCTCACACACATAAGAAAAGCAGGTCTTCCATTTGTAGCTGATCCTGAGTTGTTTCGGAAGACAAAGGTCAGTCTGATAGCGATGGCTTCCCCCAAGACAAACAGCATTAATGGAGTCCAATGAGTGTCCCTCAAGATCCCAAGACACAGGAAGGACTTGCCTAAGTCTGAATTCTTATACACTCTCTTTGATTCTCCTGAAAGCTAGAAAAGTTAGAAAGCACAACTTCTCTGATATGACCCACTTCCTTATGATACCCATTAATAAACTCATAGAATTGACAATTGTCAGTCAAACAACTACTTGCTGGTATCAGTGCAGCAAAGAAGCGTTCAGACTATTGTTCCAACAGGCAGGTGATATTGGGGATGGTCTCCTATCACTCACCCACAGTGATCCGGGTATGTAGACCCAAAATCTCCACCAAGGCATTGTTCAGGACCACCGCCAACAAGGCCACCAGGATGTATGTCAGACTCATGTCAAACACAATAGACGTTCCTGAAGGACCAGCAGAAGGGCAAGAAGAGAGATCACAACACTTAGCCCATCGCTAGATCCTCATCAACTGTACACTTTTCACAATACATTTCAGAAAATCCCTCACCCCCCTTCCACCCTAATGCCGTCAGCCTGCTGGAGCACAGGGGATGATGCATACCTTGGAATTTATGATGCAGGTAGTCCACGTCAGTGATGAAACTGTTGTAAGGCAGCAGGAATCCAACTCCGGCTAGCAGCATAGCAAAGTATATCCCATGGTACCGGTCATCTGGTGTAGGCTCCTCGAAGACTTACCATGGTAAATCAGAGGGAGGAGCATGTCATGAGCATTCCTCGCTGGCATGAGGAGGGGGACTTTTTATTACTTGTGCTCTTGGAGACCCTATAAGAGTTAGAACCGTCTCCTGCTCTGCGCAGAATTATAGGCTTGCGTAGACTGCATCTATAGCGACCGCAGCCACTTCACGCATATTCCATAGTACCGCTTATCCCTATTCCACTGCATCGAGGAATCTCAGCCTCGGAGCCCAGTGCTAGCAGCCATTCACGACAGCCTCAAAAAGCAGGGTATGCTTACTCCTAATCACTTGACCAGGCCTCCTTTGGTAATGGCTCTGGTCCATTAGGGCACTTGTTCCACGTTAAGAACCCAAAGGAAACCCACAGCGGCTCCTTCCACACAATGATCGCAGGGATCCGACAGGCAGCCAGGCCAAGGCCCAAAGCAATTGCAGGCGAGGCTGTATCCCTGATTTATTCTGATCCTGGAGGATGAGTCTGGGACTGACTGCTGGCGCGTGGGGGACTCAGAGAGCAGATGCAGATAGAGGATCTGCTTTCTCCAAAAGCCGGGACAAATTACCATACAAATGGCTCCATATCTTACAGAGGCCGATGGCACTGGGGTAAATTGATCTTCAGGGGCACATTCAGTCCACGGGGCAGCCCCACCCTAACCCCCAGGCCGTGACAGTTATGGCGGTGTCTTACCCGGCTCTGCAAAGGTAAGGATCCCTCTGTCGGGAACGTCTTTGGCTTGGAAGTCCTCCTCCTCCAGCTGGTAGCTCTCGAAGCTGAAGCTCATCACTACATTTCCCTCCGGCGTGGTTATCGGTGTGCCTTGCCGGCGCCTCTCCGTGCCGTTTGACGCCATTCTGAACCCGGCCCGGCCCCCCCTGTCGCCCAGCTCAGCCGTGGCTCGTCCCTGGGATGTTAATATGAGAGTTCCTCCTCCCTCCTGGGGGAGCAGGGAGGTGCCAAGAGTGACTTTAACCCTAATGAACATTTATTCTTGGTTTTTATTACTGTTAAGAAAAATACCACATTTCAAACCACACTTTTTAAATATGCCAGATTAATCCTATCCTAAATAATCCAATTAATATTTATAATTTTAAAATTATTTATACTAAATGTTTAACTGAAGTCTTAGATAAAACTCCGACTAAAATATTTAAAAGTTAAATAAATAATGCATTCTTATGCAGCAGATGTTTCAGATGAGTTTCACTTCGTTTCAGGCAGATTGCCGGAATGGAGTCGGAGTCGGAGTCGAGGCGAGGCTGGGATCAGGAAGGTCTGGCGCATACGATCGGGGGGACCGATGGTTCCATCACGGTCCCACGCGATGAGAAACTATGAGAACAGGATTTTAAAGAGGTGACAGACTAGGCAGAAGGTGGTGCCTTTGATCTGCAAGGTGCCCAGCTGGCAAGCGGGGGGAGGGGGGCTGATGACGTCTGGCAGGACAGGACTGCCCCGCACCAATGAGGCCTGCCAGCGCTGCTCCTCTTGCAGAATATGCCAGGAGGCCTGGCGGGGGTGCCAGCCAGCAGCACAGAGGGTCACGCCAAGTCAGCTCCTTCCAGCCTGCATTTCATTTGCTTCCTTTGATAATATGTGCTTCATTATGGTAAATGTAAAAATGCTCTGGGCCAAAATGCGATCGATACCGAGCGGAGGGGAAACTGCAGCGTGCACATTACACTGCACTCACTGTACCACCTCCACCGCAGGCGCAGGGGGCATCATCCGCAACGCAGGCTGGCAAACCGGCTGAATATTTACATATATTTCACGTGGCATAACAAATATACTTCCTGGGCTCTATATATAGTCCAGTTTCATAAGACACACATTTTTGATTTTGCAGAACAGGCACTTGTACGCAAAACAAACAAAAAAAAAAACAGGAATGATTTTGAATGGACTGGAAAGACCTTGAAGGAGAGGATTCCTCTCGAGGGCGCTGCGTTCTGCGTGACCGTGGCTCTGAAAGCGGGCCACCCCCCCCACCCTCCAGCAGCGCTTCGCCTTCACTGCTTCAGCCCCAGTGAGACCCCCAGGCTCTGCAGGCACAAAGCACTTCCTGCTTTCTTCTGTTTTTCTTATTTGCCTCCAATTTTTCTTGTGTTTCTCTCTTTTATTTTTTAATGTGTGGAAAAACTCACACTGCTGCCGCATCGCTAGTCGTCCCACTTTCCCGATAAAACTATTTTTGTTTCCCTGTTTGTTTTGTGTTTCAAATTGGATTTCCGGGACCCGGCCATTGAGAAAGCACACAGCGACTCTGCCATCACCTCTTTGATAAATTGCCTGAGCTTCACTTTTCTGACTGCCTTCTCAATATTTAACTGCGACACAGGCAGGCGGCTGCAGAGGCAAAACCAGCTGCTGGCTTGCTGCACCGTGGTGTCGAGCAGATCCCTGATAACAGATCACACCGCAGATGAGGACCTAGGTCTCCTGGACCCTGCTTTAGGCCCGAGCACCTCAGCCTTGAAATAGCCGGCCACTTCCTCTCCTTTGAGTTTTGGCAAAATATAGGAATGCAAAGTCACGACAGGCCACCAAGCTCCCAAACAGCTGCCTAATTGTTGTTGTACCAGTGCCTGCTCTCCTTCCCTCTTACTCATTATTGAGTCTTGCTGCTATGGCAAGGTACCAGGATGTGTTGCATTTAACCTTGTTACTGTATGTTCACACTAGGGATGCCAAAACAACAATGAGAGGCACACTGCTTTGCACTGTGTTTTTTCTCCATATTTTCACCTCCGGTTTGTCCGTGTTCTCTTGTGTCTTCACACGATTTCAATGCTGCATTGTATTAGCCGTTTCTAAGAATGTGTATGATCGTCCCGAGTGTTTATGGGAAAAAAGAGGGAATAAAAAAACACGCATACAAACACTTTGGAATGCATCTGTATTCATTTTTGATGTGGGCAGAAATGTGGGGAGCAGTGCGTTTTCAAAACGCACTGCAATGCAGTGCCCTAGTGGGGACATCATACACAGCTTTCTATAGAATGTATGATGTTCTGGCGAATCGCAGAACGCGTGTGTTGATGAAAAGTGCAACTCAATGCACATAGTAGGAACAAGCCCTTACCGTGCCCTGGTCAAGCTCTTTATGGAAGTCACCTAGTTACAGTCTCTAGTGCTCCATCAAGTTAGACCCTTACACTGCCCCCTTGAGGGCAGGGACTCTACACCCAGTTGCCCAGGAAACAGACCAGAAAAGGTTTTATCTGAATGGAGTTACTGTTTGTCAGGACTAAAACTAAACAGGCCTTAATTAAAACCACAGTAATTAGTTCACTAGAAATAACCCCGCTTAATAAAAGTCATGTATGAAAGTTGGCATCCAAGGTGGTCTATATGATACAATCTATGAATATATGAATACATATAACACACATATATGTGATATAAAACGACAAGCCTGTAGTTCTTATTTATTCATAAGATCTAGAAATTGCGTCCAGCTGGAGGGTGTGAAATTTTCAGACACATAGGCGGTCCCAATTAATTTTTCAGCGGACAGCAAGGCGTCTGGCTTTAGATGTGAAAACCTCCGGCCGTAGAACGACCCCAACTTCCTTTCCGTCTCAGTTTTATTTGGCAGGATCAAAAAAGCACCAACCAAAGGACACCAGAGCCAGGCTTGGGAGTCGCTATGAAAGCCTTTTGTCGTCGCTTTTGCTTTTTATTTACGGATGGGGGATGTCGAGAGCGGCGCTTTCAGAAAGACATGCCACTCTTTCATGGTGCATAATGTACCGCACGCTGAAGGCGATTTTGAGATGGCTGGAAGTCTGCGATGTATTTTTTTCCCAAATGCAGGGAACCAAGCGTAAAAAAAATGCAACAGGCACATATGGTGACCAAATAGCTCACTGACTGGGGGCGCAGATGCATATGGACCCTGCATATGGTCACTTCATTAAAACGCAAAACAAAACTGTATGCTTTGTCATCCTTTCACGTATTCGTACGGGACGACGTAGACTGAAAATGTTTTTACTGCATACCAACTGATGCTCGCCCCGCAGCACTGAGCCGGTAGATTGCGGAGCCCGGTGTTCCGACCGCAGCACATGCGGGTGAAGCAGCGAGACCGCATTTCCCGCACGTTCCATCACCGAGTCCGATGTGCCATTTACTGACAAAACATTATATCTAAGCCATTTCAGCAGCAGAAGTCCATTGTTTCCCCTCCGGCCCAGATGCCAGCTTCTGTTTCCCTGGGCTTCTGTAAGTCGGCGGCATGGCAGGCACACGTAAGATAAGAGTGGGATACAAGCAGACAACCGACCGAGCCGCACAGCCAGCCGTCTGGGGAAAATGCAAAACTGAGGCGGTCTTGACGTGTTATTGTCCATGGGGGTGTTGAAAAGCGTGAGGGCTGCCCCAGGTGTGTTCTGGTAGCATGCCCCACCCCTGCCAAAATGACGACCAGGCGTGGGACAGAAAACTTCTAACAGCCATGCGTTTTGATAAATATATTATCAGTATACCGGTTATGTTAAACAGTCTTCAATTAACAACAAACAAACAAGGACAATCAACACACATAAGTCCGGCGCAAACATTTGTTGCTATAATAGGATAAAAAATTTGCTGCCAACAGCCAAGTCAGGCTGTGTACTTTCATACTAGAGAAGCTTGTATTGTACGTGATGTACCTCAGTCAGGATGAATCTTTTAAATTAGGCTTGATGAAAAAGAGGTTTATCTGTTGTCAGCGGAGGGTGGCGCTCATCATGTTCCTAAGAACTATCCGAATGTTTTATGTAAAAGGTTATAATAATAATAGCAATAATACTGTAGTCCTCTCAAAATCTCAATACTAAATATAGTTTTATCTCAAGAGGTTTGTTAAGGTCAAGTAAAATTAAAATCAATCGAATATTCATGAAATTAGTTTTGATTAAAACAAGCTTAGATAATTTTGAGAAATAATTGCGTTGTTATATTATAACATTCATCAAAACAGTATTTTTTCCTAACAGGCAACATAAAAACAATTTTTTTCATTAATTTCTTAAAAATCAAAAACAAACTATTGATATTGTTTTCTTTTGAGTGCTCGGCTTAACAAATAATACACAGACATCGCAGTTTGAGTATAGTTGACCAAATGGCACATATTAACTCCGTCCTGTTCATACTTACCTACACGACGCGTCCTTATCTAGCCTTTAAAATAATTTCATTGTGTAAGAGACCCAAGCAGCGCACAACAGGTCCCGTCTTACCTTCCGCAGGCTCCTCGGCGCTTTCGCTTTCTAAAGATGCGGCTGCATTAAAGAGAAAAGCCGGGGACGCGTCTTATCTGCCATCTTCGCTGCAGGATGCAGCCTCCATCCATCGGGGAAATGTTCGTGTGCTATGCTCGGCTTTCGAGCAAGGTACACTACCGCCTTCCCTCTCTCCCACCCTCCCGTTTTCACGATCACAGATAGTAACTCAGTATTAACAGCACCGGGGGAACGAGTGTTTCGGCAGATTTAAAGGGTTCATCCGCGAATAGAGCACCCACCCTGTAGAATTGCGTAGAATAAATACCAAGGAGATGTTTTCAAATGCACTATGGAACATATTATGCTAATTTAGGCTACAATTCATTTTCGACCATTTATTTTAAGCGATTTCATATTTCATTCCTTTCCTTTTTATCAGTGCAGTGTGTAGTTCCGTCGTGCTATCGTGACAACGACAACTCACCAGTTTGTCAAATGCTTATTCACACTTGCTTAATTTATTAACCGTGCACAGATGGAAAAGGTTCTGAATGGAAAAGGCGATAGATTGATACGTAGTTGGCTATTTGCACAGGTAGGCGACCTTAAAAGTCTTGGTTTACACATGCATGCATGAATACAAACACACACACAAACACATATATTAATACATATATGACTGTATACAAAATAAAACCGGGATGTGTTCTTTTAAATATTAATATGTCATTGTCGCATGACAAAGGGAACAGTTGTACATCCCACTGTTGTTGTCTTTGGAGCCTTGCATTCTGATCGCTGTTATTGCTACGTGACTAGATTTAAGCCTAGATTTCATTCTGGAACCTTCCTCATCTCAGTCCTCAAATCTCCATATTCACAATAAGCACTTATATTGTCATCCCGTTAGTGTCACCAAAGCGGCGTGTCTCAGCTGTCAGAATGCGGGGCTCCTTCTGTCCCCAGGTCCCACCGCATCTCGCCCGGCTCATGCTGCCTCTGCTCATATTTTAAAGGTATCTATCTGCTGACGGCATCCTACATACAATGAGTTCTGGAAATATCCATTTAGATGCGTGATTTAAAAGTCTTATCGCATACTGCAAGCCATGGCGGCAAAGCGATGTTCAAATAGGCTCCATATCCAGATGAAAAAACAGGTCTCACGTGTGTAGAGGTCACATGTCCTGCTCTCTGAAGGCAGGTTTTAGCTGTATTTTGATCATAAATATTTAGACCTACAAACGATTTTTTTTCCACATGAAAGACTATTTTTTCCATCAAAAATGAACACGGTACCGATAGACTGACAACCGCCTGCCAGATTAATGAAAAACGATTTTTTTTTTTTTTTTTTCAGTTACAGGAGAAATATGTTGTGAAAAAAAGATAGTTTGTATAAAATTACATTCATTGCACATTCATTGAAAGATACCTACATATGAAAAGTCAAACCCAAGGATCACCAACCTGTCTGTACATGAAATGTCTGTCAGAATCTGCCACGGAGTTGCCCGTCACCCCTGTACGAAGGTGTTATTAATTTAATCTCGTAAGGTTCTTCATATTTTTATCACAAGAACAAAGAACACACATGTGTGTGTTGGTTACGTTCGTATGTTTATAGGCATGCATACTGTATGCATGTCTGCATTCATTCATACATACATACACACACGCACAAGTTTTTGCACACACTGAGATTTTCTGCATTTGCATGTCACTTAACATTTATTAAAAATACCCTCAATAGTCTTTGCTAACAAATACATTTACAGTATGCTTATCTTTTGAGTGCCTTTATTAGCAAGAAAATGTCTTTGATTCATCAAAGTAACCTCCTCTTATATAATGTTGTAATGGCAGAGAAAATCAGATGCATTCTTTCTACAAGGGACATTAAATACTGCTCTGTTTCATAGAATGAAACAGTTAACTAGCGCATTTAAAGTTAAAGGACAGTCTACAATTTGACTATGTGATCACCACACAACCAATTATTATGGTGTCAGATATGCACTGTACATACTCTTTCCACAATATAAAGGAAAGTTCTTTTATTTGACCTATTTTCATCTATAATTGTTCACTCAACTTTCCAATGTTTAACACAAATATAAACATATGCATATTAATACAGGAAACATAGGACAGAGTTGAAATTGCTTATGGTTAGAAATAATTCTAAAGCAAATTTAACGTTTGCTTTGATACTTAACTTCCCTGTTCTGGCATCGGGGGACTTGCTTTCTTTACAGGCTTTCTTGCCGTCTTAAAACGAATTTGTTTAATTATGGAAATAATTACTTGACTGGAAGGCTCTTGCTCTGCTCCAGCGTTGGTTGCCAGTCCTTAAAGATACAGATACTTAAACAGCGCGGAGAGCTGATGGTCCCTGGCAGGACCAGAATCCTTAAATCATGGTGGTCCATTCACAGCTGTTGGAGACCGGCATGCTTCAGAGGCTGATCTGAAATCAGTGACAAAGTAAGTGCCTTATAATGAAATGCAAACACTTCTGACACAATCGTCAGTATTGATCTGTCTGCTAGAGAAATACATATTCATTATAAGTAGGATAGTGATAGAAAGTGACGCTGATATTGCGGGTCTTTTGTAATGAAAATTCCTCTTTCTACACCAGCATTTTAAATATTTCTAAAAGTGTTGTATTAATGTGCATGCTTGTTTCAAAAACATACAAAGGCCTCTCATTGGGTACGCGGCTACATCTCCCGTAATGACGAGGGCTTCAACTGAAGCTGGGCTTCAACTGCGTCTTCAGCATCGATGTTAATGATGATGCATGTGGTCTTCTCATGATGCTGATGGTCGATGATCCATTAAAGGGTGCTGGGGGGGTCCGGGGGTCATTTCAAGGAGCTTGACTGTACAGGCTTTGGTCGCAGTTGGGTTAGAAGAATATGAATTTATTCATTTGTCCTACAACTGCACGCTAGTGGTCTATACCTGCAGAGCTGGTGGCCTGACAGAAGGCGGGGCAGCTCTGGCCCTCCTGGGGCTCCTCCACTCTGAGGAGGTCCCACCCGTGACGGCCATCGACTCAGAGGGGACAGAGACACGAGGCCACCTCAGTTTTAGTTACTCTCCACCCCACATTTCTGCTCAGTCTAATGGACCTATTCCTCCCAATCTCTTAATCCCCCCAAAGTATCGCCGCTCTAAGTACATCCCCTTTCTGTTCTCCCCATCAGATAAGGCACGTCCATTTCAGCGGCGGCTCACTGTCCGGGGGGGGGGCGGGCGTGAAGGACAGTGACGAGTGGCCAGAGAACTCATTGAAATTCCTGCTGGGGCGACGGGCTACACTGTTCACGGCAGCCAGTGGAGGGCGCTAGGCACGGCGGCTGGAAAAGCCCGTGGCCCTGTCCCTCCCGCCTTGTTGCAAGCCTGATTTGGGGGAAGCGATATACAAACCCTGTTCCCTTCAAATAACACTACAGCAGCTTATAACATTAAGTGAGCCTCCCCGCCCGCCGCTGCGGGGCTTTCTGTTTTATGAATGTGTAAAAAGGTCACGCCACTTACTTTACCGCCACCTTTTTGCCGGGAAAATTAAATAGTTTTTCGCCTGGCTGCTCCCCGGAGATTACGGCACGTCGGCGTGTAAGGAAGGCTGCCGGTATTGGCGTTTTAATTGGCCTTAATGATTCACTGCAGAGTGTTTCCACGGCACTGGGAACGAGGGTGGAGCCAGGCACTACCCCCCCAGATCCCCCCCGCCCGGCCCGGCCCTCACAGGCCTGCAGGTTTCTCCAACTTATCGCTCTAGTCCGGCTCCCGCCGCCTCACTTTGGCAGGGGTCGGTAAACATCTGTTATTTTATGTAAAACAAAAAGTAACATGTAAAATTAAACATATGGGAACACTTAGGGACAGAATGTCACAGTGATTTAAAAATCTGCATTTTCTTTGGTTAAAAAGTTTCCATTAAATTGCCCCCCTCCCTCCCCCCATCCCACTGTTTTACGACCTTGAGGAAATAAGTCTGTCTCCCTTTTATTGCTGTATTTCATTATGTTTTTCACGTACCAAAATCTGCGAGGATTAAAGTAATGATCTTTGTTTTTCTTAATGGGTTACACTGGTAGATTTGCTATACATTGTTGTGTAAATCGATTAAACGCCTTCGCAGGTATACGGGACCTACACCTTCTGCTCTCTCAGGCACTAGGCTGTTAACAACCGAGGGAAAAATTCTGATGATATAAATAATAGAATCTGCTGAATGTAGTGAAAAGCACAGAACACCTGGCCAGGCTGTCCATCTCAGAGCCGATAGACACGTTGGATTCTTAGAGGTTTTCAGGAAATGATCATTCATCCTTGGCCCTCGGTGCTGTAATTGTGTTCACCTCGTCGTCTTAAACACGGTACTATACCTCTGTCATGTGAGCTTAGCACTGTCTGTCATAACGCCAGACAACTGCTCAGTTCCAGGCATCGTGAGCGATACTGGGTATTTGCCAGGGTTAGAATGAACGTGACCCCCCCCCCTCCCATGTAGGGTTATGAGCAGTAGCAGCGGCTGAGCGAGACGGTCCCTTTGTGCTTTGATGTGATGGAGTCTGACTGCGGTAACCTAAGCGCGGGTCAATCAAAACAAGCTGCGTTAATAGTGAAACGCCCGTCAGCCGGGCAGATGTAGGGCGCTCACCCCGAACCTGGGCTTTCAGAGACCCCTTCTTCGCGGGTCGCCCGCCCTCACTGTCCTTAATGGAAGGCGCAGTGAAGAGGGCCCGCTCTGGAGCCGCTGGGATGCGGTCCCGCCCGGAGGCTGTCGCCATGACGAGCCTTAAAGCCACGACTTAACGACGGCAGTAAAGGGCCGTGGGAGAGCCGGTCACCTCCTTATGACTGCCATCTGGGGAAAATCACCTCTCTGGCAGGGTGAATGGTTAGCAGGGTGAACGGTTAGCAGGGTGAATGGTTAGCAGGGTGAATGGTTAGCAGGGTGAATGGTTAGCAGGGTGAATGGTTAGCAGGGTGAACGGTTATCAGGGTGAACGGTTAGCAGGGTGAATGGTTAAGCATGTTCCCGGAAGTCATTTTAGAGTCGACCGCTTCTCTTTCAGCAGATGGGGGTGGGGGGGTGTTGGCCTGTTTGAGACTATCATGCCGCTCATCACCACATGGCTGGCATAAGCAAACAGACTAATGGGTTTGTTTGTAAAATGCTGCACCCCTCCCAGTCCTCCCTGGCCCGTACATCCAGGACGGTCTGTTGGCTTGCTCTGTGGTCCAGTTCCCATCACGTTTTCCACTGTGGCGGTTGGCTTGTTTATTTCTGCGTCCTAATGCAGGATGCTGGGTCGGCGAGCCTTTCTGCTCATTTACGCGCTCTGGTGTTTTTGCGATTGAACCTCCCCGGCCGCTCCCCCCTCTTAACACCCCCTTAGCCCGTGCCCTGTCAAGCCGTAGTCCATTTTATAATGCTCGTTATTTCATCTTAGACCCGGGTAACGGCGAGAGAGCCTTCAGCCGAGGGAAGTGGTGGAGTAATGTTTTGTGCATTATCGTTAAGCCGATAGCGTCCTTTAATGCGTTTGGAAGATAAATAAATAAACGCCCCTCAGGAAGTCATTACGCAGAAGCGCGTCTCCTGAAAGCATGAAACGGGATATTCGCGTCGGGGCCTCAAACAGCGAAGTGCATCTCAGTCGATCCCGCAGAACCTTCTCCTGTCGATGGCTGCGGACCCAGGAGTCACTAATCGGCTCACGGGAGCATATGGGTGGGGTCCCATTAACTTTTTAGGTTAATGTGACTGGGCTAATGCATCCATTTGTTGTTGGAGATGCTTTGACCCCCCCCCCCCCCCTCCCGGTTCTGATGGATGTCACCCAGGTATGGGAGGTATGGAGGAGGTGATCCTGAAGTCGGCCACCGTCTCGACAAGCCCCGCGTGTCCTGCCTTCACACCCCTCAATTTCGAAGCCACTCCGATTGTGAGGGTCGCCATTGAACCCAAACACCCACGTAAGTGTGCACCCTCCCACACTCACACTCATGCTCACGCACCAGCCTGC
>JAODLC010000049.1:7670857-7689022 GCA_026781145.1 Hippopotamyrus pictus
TTCTTCTCTTCCTTCACCCTACCTCTATCCTTATCCATTCTTCTCTTCCTTCACCCTACCTCTAGCCTCATCCATTCATCTCCTCCACTCTACCTCCAGCTGCCATTTTATGTTGCTTGCAGCTCCACTTTGCCTATGATATATTTGTTCACATTAAAGTTAGATATTTCACTTGGCCTGTCTGAATCTAATAAGGCAATTAATTCAACCGGTACTATTCCTTTCACAGCATTTAATGACTTTAAAGCATATGATAAAATAAGTTTTATGCTTTCTGCAGAACTATTACATTTTCTAGAACCTAGAACTGGCAAAAAAAATAAAAGAATCGGGATTTGTGGGTGTATGTTCAGAGCAGAATCCTGAGAAAGGTTTATATTACAAAATGCACATTTATAAGGGTCATGAAGAGCAATAAATGGTAAAATGGTCCTTGATGGAAGATTAAATATGACCACAACAGCCAATGTATAATGGAAATATAAAATGAATATTTTGCAGTGTGAGAACGGGAAGCTTTTCGATTGAATTTCCATTATTATTATTAAGTAACAATCACAGCACATTACAGTGATTTAATTGAAATCAAAGTCAACTCACACAGATGTAAACATCGTCAGATTGGAACTGTGAGTGTAATTAAAAATCTTAATTAGTTCCTCTACACTGTCCCGATAAATACAGCACAGAGCAAACAGAAGCCCCACCCTCCTTCCATGAAGGGATTACAGTGTCGAAACATAATAATCCTCACAGATTCAATATGTATTTTTCATGGCTAGTTCTGGCAGTAAAGCAACCACACGTTTCTATGGTTGTTTCTATTTGGACTTTAGACTCCAAATATCTGATTTAGGAAAAGGCAATTTGTATTGAATGACAGGGGTTCCTGAAAGCACTTAGCAATGAGCTTTCAAGACAAAAACCACAAAAGCAGACTCATGCTTCTACAGAGGTTAATTTTTTTTGATTTAACAAGGATGCTGGGCTGAACATTTTGCCCAAAGCTATCACTGAAGCAGGAAAAAATTAAATCCCAATACTGCGCTTGGGTCCAGCCGGGCCGGATTCACGGAGGCAGAAGGCAAAAACGGAGGCAGGAGATGTCTCTCGTCTGTGAAGGTCAGGCGGAGCCGACGCCTCAATCAGCCCTCCTCCATCATCTGCTTCCTCTCCTCCCCCCCGTCCTGCATCCCCCCCCCAGGCTCTCCGTCACCATGGCAGCCCGACAGGACATCAAGGCCCCGCCTTCAGCTCTCGCTCTTTGAATGGGACCTACCAGGGCCTGGAACGAATCCAAAGCGAAATGCAGGGAGAGCATGTGCAGGGAGAAAAGGAACCTTTATGGTGCCGTGAGGAGAAGCAGAGAGCTCCCAGCTCCCAGTGTAACCTTGAGCCATCGAAAGGCATGAAAAAGCTGGGAATTTTTACATGCGCTGTAAAGAACTATTGTTGCATTGCTGAATGCAAAAAAATTGTGCATATATCATGCACTATAAGCTCTGCCAGGGCCACGCTTTCCCACAGGGGATTCGTGTGGGTCTGCGAGATCTGTCCCTAATCCGACACGGCGAGAGACCCGTGTGATGCCACACTGCTGTTCCCGTATGGCCGCGTGTCGGGTCGAGAGGCCGGCGCGAGAATCTGCAGCGAGCTTACCGGGAACGCAGGACTGGCAACCGGAAGCCAGACACGGCAGGGACACTCCAAGCGGCGGCTGGCCAGAGGCGTGGCGGTAGGTTGTCCTTAAATAAGGCGTGCAGTGTGATGAGAAGGCAGCGGCCCACCGGATTGGATCACACTCCCGGAGGATGTGCAGGCCATCAGGCGGGGACGTTTTCCCCCGTGAAACTGCATCTTAATTGCCATCTTCATGTATAAATCCCATCTGTCCTCTTAATATAGTGCATTGTTCTGAAGCCTTTGACCCCACTGCCTTATATGGCAGGTTGTAGACGGCAATGGGGGAGGGGGGTGTGACTCATCTCTCTCATCCTAATGAAAGCGGCTGACCGCCCCTCACCCTGTACCCACGAGTGACGTGGAAAGCGGGTTTAACCTGACATAATAAGAGGCTCCCAAATTCATACTCCATCAGTAAAATCCGGGCCAAGAACAAATGAATTGTCACTTTTATGGGAATATGAGCGCACCCCCCCCCCCAATTTATCCTGACACTTGATATAGCCCCAGTTCCAAACTCCTTAAGTAAATTAAGGTACTGCTATTAATGTAACTTTAGTTTAAAACATGCCAATGCCTGTAAAAACAAAGAAATGAAAATGAATAATGTGCAGTGCAGTGGCCAACTTCCCGGGCACTTAACAGGGCCGCCAAACGCGCCTATATATAACACACTTCGGCGGGACGAGGCCTCATGAATACGCATCTCCAATCTATTGATGCTACCCAGTGATTCACTAGCCCCATGCTGCTTGTTTACAACGGAACAAATGCAGAATAAAGAATCCAGTTATTTTTGTACAGTTATATAACACTTATAATATCAAAAAAGCACTGCATAATCACATGCTGCACCACTACAAGATGAAACATGCAAAGGGATGTATTTTGCTATTATTGAATATTATACTCCCTTTGCTGATATACTACAAATATACAAGATAAGGTTTAAAACACCATTTAATCAGCATTTAAAAGAGACACTAGATTCTTAAAGTGTTTAAGCTGGGATACTGGATGGTAACAGTACTACTGTTCTGGTCCTGATACTTTGTTAGCATTACTTATACTTTAATTTTACGTACTTTGACTGCGGAGAGTCTACCGCTGCCTTTCAGCTCGCAGCATTAAAATGGAGCAGCTTGTAGTGCTTATTTTCATAACAGCTGGCTTCACACAAACAGCAATATGCAAGAAGGGAAAAAACAAACTAAAAACAAGCTTTTCATTTCACTCTTTCTGGAATGAGAAATTTTGTTCACTTCCTTCCAAAGGTAAAGATAAAAAAACATTTTCTGTCGACAGGGGAAAGAACATTTGCAGTGACACTTCTCGGCAGCCACGGGCTGGCATGTGTGTCTACAGGGGACGTGCTCAGTCACGACCGGGAGGGGTCACCTGAGGGGCAGCCTGCAGACGGGCCGGAAGAGGCTGACTAAGCTGGGGATGTGCTACGATCGGATTAAAGTGAGACCACAAACCAGGGCACAAAATCAGGACTAACGATAAAAGTTAGGCCGAGGGGGCTGCTAGGCCAATGGGAGTGTGATGCTTTAGGTGGAGGGGGCTGCTAGGCCAATGGGAGTGTGATGCTTTAGGTGGAGGGGGCTGCTAGGCCAATGGGAGTGTGATGCATTAGGTGGAGGGGGTGCTAAGTATAGGGAGTGTTTGCATATTCCAAATCCATCAATTTTTCCTATCGGTAAGCATATGGACAGCAATTTTCTGAAAGGTGAAATGGCCGGTTATTTTTCTCAAAAGGTGCAAAAAGTCCAAATACAAACCAAACGTATACAAAACCAACTGAATACTTAAATTCACCAGATGAAAAGTGAGCTTGAACTTATGAAATGATTTGGCTTCTCCATCTCATCTATTGCTACATAATTATTCCAGTGTAAGCGACACTAACATGAACATGAGCTGAACGCTTACACTTTATTTGCCCTTGTAAGATGGCATATGTGTCATTATATTCACGCTGGTCACAAACTCGACAGTGGTTCTCAGTTTAACAGTTTCAGATGCTGCCACCTTGTGGATGAAGAATGACTCTCCAGTCAAGGACTCGGCTTTTTTGCCAAATATCAGAGAATGAAAAATCGGCCAAAGCAAAACTAAGATTAAGACGTCCAATAAGCGGAAACCTGGAGATGATGGAATACATCCATAAATCAAGGGAAACCCTTAAAAAATGCAGGGTGGGGGGGAAGATACAACAACACATGGATCTTTTCATACTTTTATCCCATTATCAAAACAAATGGCACACAGATCACGAGAATGAAGACAGACGACGCAAGAGGAGCTTTGATGATGGGGGGGTGTCTTCATCACCAAGGGGGTCCCATGGATTCAGCTCACAGGTCACAACGCCCCTCCCGTTCCTTCCCGTCGTCAATCGCTCTTCTTCCTCCACACCACCCTCCACTCATCCCAGTCGAGGAGCATGCGGTCTGTCTGCCAGCCGGCCCTCCGCAGGCCTGAAAGACAGAGGCCCCCCATGCTGACACAGCTAATGCTAACAGCGACTGCCAGGACACTGCCAGTCTGCTGTAAAATCAAAGACACTGACTCCCGAATGCCCAATTCACACCTGCGGAAGCTTAATGCCCTTCATCTGGGGCACTTTGGGGAAGGGCATTAATCAGACCGCACGTGACTGCAGACGGGAGGACATCGGAAGGTTGGGGCCCGTTGGTTAGCCGTCTGCTCCTCACTGAACGGTTTAATCAGTCACTTTCATATTGATCTCCCTCCTCAGCTTTTCCCTTTTCCCAACAGTCACTGCAGTTCAGTCACACAGTTGTATTGCATTTGGGTCTTTGGGAATGAACAGCACCTCAGCCGCCCCCCCCCACCAACACAGAGAGGATTCAGGAACTTTATTGCAAGGAATTTATAAAAATGAGCTGACAAACTCTATATCCTCAGGGAAGCAATATCTAGTGTTGAGAACAATGTGCTGTTTGGACGGAGCTATACAGAGGAACCTACCATTAAGGAAGAGTGGAGACATCTGGTCAATGATTTTGTGACTCTCAGAGACCATTTCCCACGGGTCTAAACAGGAGACACAGTGATGAGTAAAGGGATGGGTGAAAATTACAATAAATTACATTCCAACAACTTACTTTGTGTCCGAGTGGTTGAAAGTGCCTTTAGAGCTCCCTCTGGTGGACAAATTTGGCACAGCATCATGCTGAGGCATAACGCCTGGCTGGCAGCCTTGATTTCCTCGCCTGCTGATGTGTCTGAGCCCCGGCACACCAGCACACGACCTCCAAAGCATTATGGGATCACGTTAACAGAGCGGACCTTTAAAGGCTGGGTGCTAACCTCAAACAGCTCAGCCAGTCAAAACAAAGGTTGGTTTCTACTAACCATCTCTCATTCCAATGAGGTATGCCTTACTGTTGTTTTTCAAAGCAAGACGAAGCTCATCAGGGCTACACAGCAAGGAGAAAAAAATTATACATCATAAAAACACAACAGTTATATAACTGTGTTTCTCTGTGTTTCATTGTTAAATACAGAGAAAAGGCAAAGCTGCTATGCAGTTTGTCCTGTGTTTACCACAGTGTTTGTTAACGTTTCCCCTAAAATGCACACAAACCAGTTTGGGAATGGTTTGTTTAGCTTTGATTGTGAATCACATTCTTTCATTTTTCCTTTTAAGACACGGGTCTGGGAATGTTACCAATGCTGCAGCGGAAAGCAGGACATCGGGTACATTTGCAAGCTAAAGCGTGTTCGAGTCGTTAAACACGGTCCCTGGGAGGGGCGGGGGGGGCAATGTCCAAGCTGGATGTCCAGGGAATTTGGCAGGAAAAGACACAGACAACAAGATAGGCAGGAGGGAAAACAGTCAAAAAGGAGAGAAGGAAGGACACAGGGAACACACTGAGCAGGAGAAATGAGACAAAACTGAGAGAGGAAAGGACACAGGAAACACTGAGCAGGACAGAAAAGACAGAAGAAAGAAGAAGATACAGGAAACACACACACAAGAAGAAAGAAAATGACAAAGGAAACAGTATGAGCAGGAGAGCAGAGACGGAAGAGAAAAGACAGAGGAAGAAAGGAAAGGACAACAGGATGAGCAAGAGTGAAAAGACATAGGGAGAAACAGAAAAGACAGGAGAGAAAAGAGAGGAAGAGAAGAAATGACATAGGAAATACGTACAGTAAGCAGAACAGAAAAGACAGAGAGAAAGAGAGGAAGACAAGAAATGACACAGGAAATACACTAAGCAGAACAGAAAAGACAGAGAGAAAAAGAAAGAGGGACACAGGACACACACTGGGCTGGAAAGAAAAGAGAGTAGAGGAGGCCGACAGACATACCTGGTGATAAGGTCCCCAAACTTTACACCAAGTTTAATGGGGACTCTCCTTCTGAATTCTGGGGGGAAAACAGCTGGCAGATATTAAGACATGTTCATTTTTAATAAGGCAGCAAGAAAAAAGAAAAACCGTGTAAAAGACACACCAAGGAAGACAGGCTCTCTGCTATTGGCTTCTGACGGGCTGAGAATCCGACCATCGCGCAGGTACTGCTGCAGCAGAATGGAAAGTCGGGCCTCGTTCAGGGTTTCCATGACAATAGACCGGACTGCCTTGTAATTGGCCAGAAGGTGCAGGACAGTGAAGGAGAAGAAGAGGACGAAGGTCAACCTGGACAAGAGAGAGAGTGGTGCTATTAATCTGACGACATTAAGGCGATGAGTAGCAGCGGGCTGCTGATGGGTATATAGAGAGAGGTTTCAGCAGGGGGCGCTCACAGCGCATTGTCGGTAACAAGGGGAATGAGGACCAAGCTGACCAGCAGTCCAGCTAGATTCACCAGCGTCTCCTAAGAAAGAACACAGACATGAAAGATGACATGTTGGAACAGAAATAACGAGGGAGAACGATGAACTGGATGAAGGCTTTCCCTTCGCGAGATGATAACATTACAGGCGATTGCATTAAGCCCCCAAATTATTACTTATACAGAGGGAATAGCAGTAACAGGCAGCCTACGCTGACAGCGGGAAACACATAAGGACAAGTGCAACGAGGGGATCCCTTTTGACACAGAACATCTGCCTGGGGAGCATTTCAGCACCTGGCTGCCATCTTTGGCAGATACGTCGGCCATGTTGTCCCTGCGCGCCTGATGTAAGGTCAGAGCTGCTCTCGTGGCTCCACCTGCCACTCCGACAATGGACTAAGGGAGACATACATAAAACACGCAGATATATTACAATAAAAGTCCCACATATACAGTATATAAGTAATCGAATCCCTTATGTACAATATGTAATTAATGAAGTCCCATAAATACAGTATATAACTGAAGAACTCCCACACATATAGCATATAACCAGGGATTGACATAACTGGTACGCAAGTACGCATTCACCTTTAAAAGCGATACGTGCGGCAATCGATTGTTGTGACAGCGTGAATGCGTACGTGTTTTATGTGTATTTGCGCCGATATGACAAGAAATTATTGTGCATTTTAACATTTATATCCTAATTCGTACTTCATTTGTGGTATAGAGGTTAAAATGTACGGTAATTTCTTGACAGATCGGCGCTAATGGACATAAATTACGTATGTATTTACGCTGTTATATTAATCGATTGCCGCACGTATCACTTTTAAAGGTGAATGCGTACTTGCGTACCAGTTATGTCAATCCCTGCATATAACCAAAGTACTCCTGTGTATATTGTACATAACAAAAAGGAGTGCCTTACATAAAGCATATAATTAAGAGTCCCGTACATAAGCACAGAGTTCAATACATGTTCTGTTGCTTACAACTAAAGGAGTCCCATAAATACATTACATAACTAAAGGAGTTCCATGCATATAGTATATAACTAAAGTAGTTCCATAAATAGCATTTTAACCTTTAAAATTCCAGCAAAGCAGACGATGAAAGTGAAGCATGCTGGGAAGCTGGGCGCCGAAATCTCCATGAACATGGCGATGTCATTGAGAACGTCGGCCACCAGCCTGAGAAAGAGGCATCGGGAATGGCTGAATCCCCACCTTCCCGGCACCCCTCCAGGGACACTCGGCGAGCCTTACCTCCACTTCTTGGCATCGCAGTCCAGTTTGCTCCTGGGAAGGATGAGCACAAGGGCGGCGACACGTTAAAGGTGTCGCACAGCTAAGAGACGTGCAGACGTGGCTGATGGCGGCGTGCTCACCCTTTGACCCACGCAAACAGAATTCTGCCCAGCATCCCGGTGCCATCTGAGGGAACCAGCAGGTATACAAGTCAGAACCAAAGGCACCTTCCCTGTGACAGACTGCTCCCCTCAACACATAACCCATCATAATGAAAACAACACAGAGGAACTGTTTAACAGGCATATAATCACCTTCTGTTATCGCTAAAACCATATAACCCAAAAAAACTATGCAACAATTTAAATGTAAATGCAGTTATTCTGTAAAATGTACGCAGAGTCAATAAAAATGTATGTTTTTGTCTGAATTGGTGGGGGGATCTAGGGGTGATTAATGAAAGAAATGTGCAAACTGAATGAAGCAATAATACTGCTAATTTATTACCACTCTATAATACTCTAAACCAGTCACAGCGAATGTGAATATCTTATTAGTATGCTGATAGTATGCTGAAACAAAGAAGGAGGCAGGACAGAAGTTCCAAACACACCTCTTAGTAACCAGGTAACGGTTGCCGCAGCAACTGTAGCCTCCTGATTGCCTACACCAACACCCCTTAGTGATGCTTGGGTGGATAGTGTGCCTGACAGGGAGCTGGAGAAAGCCTGTGTGCATGAGACAGGAGAGGAAACAAGGAAGGACACACACATTATCCTCACATGAACACCTACACACTCAGAGAGCCTGAAATCAGGCACTGGGCACCTGAATGTTAATGAGCATTAATTAAGGGTTACCTGTATAGTATCCCAAAACTGATACTGCAGGTAGTCCCCACTGACACTGTCTGGATATCCTTGTGGTAAGAATACACTCTTAAGTGCAAAGATAAACAGAAGGTTAATCAGGACAGTGTTTAGAAACCAAGATTACACAGGAAAGTGTTCTAGGTCATTCAGGTGTCAGACACATATACGATATGTTTAACTGTCACTCCGGTGACTGATTAACAGATCTGAAGGAATTAACAGCTCAGTATAATTTGGAGTCTAATCAAAGTGCGAAGAAGCTTAACAACGGCTTGGTTAATGCTCCTGCTGATCTCGAGTGTGTGATTAACTGGTGTCGGAAATTAGTTACATATTAAAAGAAACTTCAGTCGACAGCTACAGACTCACTTTAAACAAACCAAGAAATGACTTGGTGGCTCCCCCTGCATCCAGCCTTTCCCTCTTCAGCACTCCCTTATTTAGTCGGTACGTCCACTCTTCCTGAGAGCCGTATCGTTCCGTCACGAATGCCGTTTCTCTTTTTTGATCCATACTTTCGACTCTACATTTAAGCATACATGGAAATCGATTTGTAAATCAAACTACATAAAGCGACCGTTATGTTTACTGATCAAATTTAGAGAGGATCGATTAATTAGCTGTATTGAGTACAGAAAATTAGCTTTATCTGAATGTTAAACATCTGAATGCATTCGACAATTACGAGAATAAATAGATACACATGCTATAACTAAGTTGTAGTTAATAATTTAAAATAATAACTTGGTTATTTACACACGCACATGTTCCTACCAAAACGTTTCCGTGTTTACCTCTTACAGCCACGTCAACGCGGTAATTTTTCGCTTTTCTATTGGCTAGAAAATGTAAGGGCGGGATTAAATTCTGTACGGTCATTGGAAGAAAGAACAGTCAGAGCCTGTCTATCCATAGCCATTCCCGAGTTAATCACTATTTAAAAAAAAAAAAAAAAAAAAAAAAAAACTCGCTGCCTTCATAAATTAACATACTACAAGAACAGGGGAAAATGAAAACGAAAAAAAGGAGTCGAGTGAACGAAAGTTGAGTTTTTATTAGCAGCAGTATAAATCAGTACGTTCATATTCTAAACACTTGTCCTCATTCTTGTCAGGGTCATAAGATGGTCTGGAGCCTATCCCAGTCAGCACAGGGTACAAAGCTCAAGTGCACCTTCGGGGGGAGGGGCTTCAGGCTTCCCGCTCTGGGATGAACTACCATAAGCACAAATACATCATTATTCTTTGGTTTTCATATAACCCTTTGTTCTCTCCCATGAGACATACACATACACACCAATCTTGTCACAATGACGCAAGTGAATAGACAGTTCTTGAACCTGAAGTATTGGAAGCAGGAAAAATGGGCAAGTGTAAGGATCTGAGCGACTCTGACAAGGACCAAACTGTGATGGCGAGACGACTTGGTCAGAGCATCTCCAAAACGGTAGATGTTGTGGGGTGCTCCCAGTATGCGGTGGTCAGTACCTACCAAAAGTGGTCCAAGGAAGGCCAATCGGTGAACCAGTAACTGTGTCATGGGTGCCCAAGGCTCATGGATGCTCATGGGGAGTGAAGGCTAGCCTGTCTGGTCCGGTCATAAATTGCTGAAAAAGTTCATGCTGGCTATGATGGAAAGCTGTCAGTACACACAGTGCATCTCAGCTAGCTGCGTATGGGGCTGTGTAGCCACAGACCGGTCAGAGCGCTCATGCTGACTCCTGTCCACTGCGGAAGGCGCCTACAATGGGCACGCGAGCACCAGAACTGGACCGTGGAGGAATGGAAGAGGGGGGGCCTGGTCTGCGTCATGTTTTCTGTTAAATCATGTGGCAGGCTCCGTGTGCTTTGTTTACCTGGGGAAGAAATGGCACCAGGACGCACTATGAGAAGAAGGCAAGCCAGCAGAGGCAGTGTGATGCTTCTGGGAAACCTTGGGTCCTGGCATTCACCTGGATATTACTTTGGCACACGCCACCTACCTAAACATTGTTGCAAACCAAGTACACCCCTTCTTGGCAACGGTATTCCCGGATGGCAGTGGTTTCTTTCAGCAGGATAATGCACCATGTCACGATGCAAAAATTATTCAGGAATGGTTTCAGAAACATGAAATGAGTTCAAGGTGTTGACTTGGCCTCCAAATCTCCCAGATCTCAATCTGATCGAGCATCTGAGGGATGTGCTGGACGAACAAGTCTGATCCAAAAATCATCAGAGATTCTAAGGAACCAAAATCATACATCAAATATATCAGTAATATACAGTAAAAGTGACGTTACGGGTGTATCAGTTCTTGATGGCTTCATTCAGGGGGGGCAATCTTAACCACAAAGGGCCGGTGTGTATGCAGGTTTTTGGGATAACCTTTAGGTCAGCTGTTCAAACCCAGGCATAAGGACTCTTCAGCCAATCAGTCCTCTGATTAGTAATCTAATTAGGGAGCTGTAGCAAAAACCCGCATACACACCGACCCTGGTTTCATTCATTGTTGGTCAATTTCATGGGTTTTCCACTTCTTTCATTGCTTGATACTGACAAGGACCACAGTTGTTTAATAAAGCTAATTTTTGGCAGGAGTTAAGAGGAGGTAGGGATTTGTCAGTATTATATTCCATTGTTTTTTTTTTTTTTTTATGTAGAGCAGTTTTTCCCTACTCAGTTCTCAGAGACCCACAGACGGTCCATGTTTTTGCTCCCTCTCAGCTCACTGCCAAATAGACGACATTATTGCAGAGAGCAAAGACATGGACTGTATGTGGGTTCCTGAGGACCATATTCGGAAACACAAACACCCCATCCAGTCACCATCGATGAGGTAAGACGACAAACATTCTATGAGTAAGTGTGTGAGTAAGCGAAGCGGGCCGGAACCGAAAACAGCCTGCTTGTGACATTGCGCAAGACAACAAAAGAGAGAGAGAGAGAGGGAGAGAGAGAGAGAGAGAGAGAGAGAGAGAGAGGGAGAGAGGCCACAATGGAAATAAACAGAAGATGTATTTACTGTAAGACACCCCAATACAGAAATAAATGGTTGCCATGACAAAAGAGTAACTAAAGTTTTACTTCACTAAAGTCATAGTGCAACGGCCCAGTGAATAACAGACTTGTAACTACACTTGAGAATACTTTTACATAATTCTGATGGGAAGGGCTTGTTTCAGCATGAGGGGGCAAAAATACCACAGCTTAAAGAGGAAGGTTATGGCTACAAATGGGGGTGGAGCAAAAGCAGAGAGAAAGAAAGGGGTGTGGAGCTATATTGTAAGCCAAAAACACTCCCACATTCATTCTTAGACTCTAAGCGCATACCAAGAGCTCATTCCGGGTTTTCCCGCACCGTCGAAGAGGGGACACACCAGGAATTGCTTGTTGCCGCACAGAAGTCGTTTCATTCATCGTAGTCGAGAACCACTGAAAGATTTTTTTGGCGTAGACGAAGGAAACTGAATCTTGATTTATACAACACTGTCACTTGTGGATTTAGATTTCTGCTACTTAGGATATCGCCTCCGTGCACCGTGTGGAATTTGCCCGTCATGTCTGGACGAGTGAGTGTGTAAGTATACCTGTGTCTGTCTGGTATGTCAGTGATACCAGATAACCCGTATTGAAGTTTGTTGGTGCCCTGGCTGGTGTCCTACCTCTGTGCTGTGTTCACCCGACGATACCGACGTGTGTGATCGCAGGACAGCATTTAAAACCAGCTGCCTGATTTGTCGCTTTCAGCTGGGAGTTTCTCTCATGTCTTTGTAGTCACGTAGCCACTGATGGAAATTCAAGTATGCATGTTTCTTAACTTGACCATTTCCTCTTTGGGTTTTTCTTTTGCCGGGTATATTTTAAAGGTTAAAAAATTCAGCAAAGAAGCAAAAACAGAAGTGACGCCATGGCATATCAGGGACATGCTGATTTCAGGCTCCCCCCCCCCCCATTTCCCAGGTTCACTCACACCGCTAGCCGCCTGTTGTGACCACTGCGGCCCTCCTCAGTCACAAGGTGCCACACGCTTTTGAGGCGAAAGCCTGAAGCCTCAAGTTCACAGGAGACGGTGAGCACAACTGCTACATTTCAACATGATGAAAAAAAACGTCTGATCAAGCAGCTGCTTGCCATGTGTTTCAGCTCGGACTGCTGGTTCTCCCCCATCCTCACCCCCGGCCCCCGGCAGTGTCGGTTTCTGCACCTCAGAGAGCCACTGAGTGCTGGAGGAAATTGAGGGTGTTTACATCCTGTGGTTTCAGCACCCGGGTCGCTGCGATAGAGGCGAGGTTGCGTTACCGAAGCAGCTCTTGCCATCTTTAGATAAGTTAACAAACAGGCTCTCCTTACAGACAGCAGCGACATAGGGGTGCCTGAGGGAGGCTGCTTCTGGGCCAAACAGTGGCAGCTGGCCCAGCCTGTCCGTATACCTGTTTTACAGGCTCATATCATTACATGGTATACATCTGTGCACTGGAAAATTACAGTGCTGGGTTGCCATGCACCCACAGCGCGTCACCTTTAGTGAAACCTGCCTGGCCCGTCTCCCTCACCCCGACCCGATTTCACACCGCGGCCCATCTCCGTCACTTCATACTGCGGTCCTTCTGTCGTATCATAGTGATACTGAGCTTTTATCCATCTCCATCCACATCTGTCATTCCCCTTTGTCTTTTCCCTTGTGCCCGGTACTGCTGACCCTAAACTTTACATCTCCTCTCCAGCTTCGTCATCAGCCACATACAACACTCCTGTGTCTGACAGCCCCGTGATGGAGGAGGGTATCCCCTTGCAGACAGGACCCATCCAGAACTCGGAAGGAGAGCGGCCCAGCAGACGGATCAAGCTTTACAGGAAGCTGGCTGTCTGCAGCATTATCTGTGGGATATCTTGCTTGGGCATTATAGCTCTGATAAACTCCGTCAGAGTAAGTGTAGCATACACCAGATTGGAAGCTCTACCTGAGAGTTTCCCCTCTGATCTTACTGATGTCTGTCTCTCTCCTCCCCCAAAGGCACAGGAGAAGAGGGACACAGATGTGGAGAGCGCTCAGAAGTTTTCCCGTCAGGCACGGAAATATAGCGCCATCGCCATCCTGGTGTGGGTGGGGATCCTGGTTCTCACCCCAGTCATGATGGCCTTGATATCATACCTGCTGCGAATTGCAGAGTGACTCAGTTTACAGCTCAGTCCGCGTTCCAGACGGGCCGCTTTTGTCCAACTGGGCGTGGAAATCCAGTTCCTAGGGCCATGGCTCCTGCCTGCCTTCTAGTAACTGTATAACAGGTCAGACATGGTGCCTATGACGACTGCGCCAGCGGCCAGGCAAATCACATTCATACACTGATTCATTTTTGGATGACAGAGCCATTAAAAAAAGCATAGACTTGAGAATGACACTAAAGAACGCTCGGGAATATTGGATTAATGGTCAGGTCCTGTGTAGACTCAAGAAAGGCATCAAGTGGCTAGCATCCTAGTAGAAAATCAGAGGTGGAAATTTCAGATACAGAAAGTACAAATCCAGACCGTGATTTAGCTTGAACCAACCAGTGGAGTACTCTGTAACTGTGACTCTTTATGCGCAACTGGTTGGTTGAAGCTAAATCACGGTCTGGATTTGTACTTTCTGGACCTGAAATTTCCACCTCTGTAGAAAATTAATCTTTTTGCGACTATTTGGCATTAAGTGTTACTCATATCTTAAATTATATAATGTTTCTTGGGTTAGTCTGACTTAATTTATGTTATGGAGAAGAAATTGTTACACTGTAAATTTTATCTTGTTACATTTTTTGAATTTCAGATTTTATTTACTTTTATATACTATAAAATGTTTTATAATAAAATTTGACATACCAAATTCAGAACTAGTCATTTTGAAAGTATTAAGTACAGTAACAATACACTTATAATAGCTGCTACAATTTAAATAAAACAATACAAACATGCCAATACAAACATTTATTCAGTACAAAATAAGAAACATTTATATATATCTATATATATAGATCAGTATGACAAAAGTGTCAAGCTAACATGTATGACTATTACTGTATGTTCTATGTATTAAAAAGATAACATTTATTTTATACAATGCAGACACTGCACTATAAAAAGTCCTCAATGGTGGTCATTCACAAACAGCATAAGTTTCCAGCGCCTACTGCGTGTGGTAAAGCTCCACCCTTCTCCTCCACCTGCTGCAGGGAGCCGTTTCTAACAAAGTAAAATACAGTAGCGATACTGCCATTGAGCAGACCAGGCCAGCGAGCTACAATAATCCAGAGGGGGATAAGGTCAGGTCCAGAAAGTAAAAATCCAGACCAAGATTTTGTTCCAACCAACCAGTTGAGTACTCTGTGGTAGTGACTCTTTATAGTGAACTGGTTGGTTGAAACAAAATCTTGGTCTGGATTTTTACTTTCTGGACTTGAACTATGCACCCCCGCCATAAACACATGAATGATGCTGTCGTGGAGAGGACACCAAGGGCCTTGTCACGCACCTGAACTCGAGCCCCAGCCCCGGGACACCCCATCCAGATGGACAGATAAACCTAACTTACTTATGCCTGCTATGCGTACAACACGGATATGAAAGAGAACAGATCCACAGGATAGGGCCCCTTTAGAACACAGCTGGGGGGCGGGGTTTAGTACATAGACGAGGAGCCTGACGCTGGACAGGAGAGAAATGGTGGCACATGGACACAAAAACAACACAATAAATACAAAATGTATGAATAACTGCCTTTATAACAACAAAAAAGGTCCATGCATGACCAGTCCATGTGAGATGCCCTTTTTTTTTAAATCTAGGACGGATGGGGAATGACCCCAATAGATATCCAAGCTGCCTTATAATTTACCAGTAGTTACAGCTCAGGCCAGCACACCGCCTTGGTCGAAGGCAATCCAGCTGTCTAGTTGATTGAGTTTGGCACACAGGACCGAATCAAGTTCCTGTGAGGAGAGGGCTGGGCTTTCTCTGCCCCTAGCTCCTCCCCCTCGGCGAGTTCTACCCACGGCAGGCTTCCCGCAAGACCCAACCAGAGGCTTCTTGGGCTTCCTAGCCACGCCCAATTCGGGGAAATCTACCAATCGCTTAAATCGGCGCTGACTAATCAGGGACATGGATCCATTGCGACAGCTGACCGGCACTTCAAATATCGTCTCTAGACGGCTGTGGGAAAGGCGACAAGGAGAAGAGAAATGTACAAGCATCACAATACAGATCACATCCCTCACTGTAGCAAAAGAAGACTGGAGGAAGAGCCTCACCCCTCTGGTGGTTTCTGGAAGTTCTTGTTGGTGTAGATCTCCTCCAAGCTGAACTCCTTCTTCTTCAACCTATAAACAAACACAAGAATCAAGCTTTGAGCAGCTATTTCCTTCACTTTACTTTACTTCAGCATTTACCTCTTAGCTTTCCTTTAAAAAGGCTGGTTACCCACAATGACCGGGGACACGGTGACGCATGAAAACCAGCGTCATTATCTAGAACCTCCTTTCATTTCATGCTAAACAAACACGTTGGGTGATTAAATGCTGAGTCCACAATTAAGTTCAAACACACTGAAGTCTGAAAGGATATCCCTTTCCACACACCCACATCCATCAACCTTCCAGTCATCTTGGTCAGGGTCACTAGTGGGTGTGGAGCATGGTCCACGCAGCACAGAGCAGAGGAACATCCAGGAATTCGATTGCAGTCCGTCATAGGGCGGGCGCACACACACACACACACAAAAATCATTCACTAGGGGTAGTTAAGGGACACCAATCAGTGAACCACACGCCTGTGGAGTACCCAGAGAAAGTACACAGACAGAGCAGAGATGTGGTTCAAACCACCAGCCCTAAAGGTGTTGAAGTGACAGTGCTTCACCTGCTGGGTCATCGTGCCCCTCCTCCCCCTAGACATCACATGGCTGCGATTGCATAAACTACAGTGACAATAAAATAAAAAGTAAAAACACACACAAAAAAAAAAAGAAAAACAAGAAAGATCAAGTCACCAGACCAAGCCCAAGCTAAAGAGGTTAACAAGCTGATTTTGACAAGTGGGTGTAGAACCGTGGACTAAACATGAGAGAGAAGGCCCCGAGCCACAGGAGAAGGACAGCGGTCCCCGTCTGAGCACTGCGCCCTGTCCCTTCTCACCTGACTGGCTTGGGCAGGCCCATCGGTGTTAGGTTGGTGGGGGGCTTAGGGACGGTCCTGCGGATCCTGATGCGCGACACCTTTCCATGGTCACCTGGTTTAACAGAGCCCACCTGCTGGGACAGGGGACAGTACTGGGGTTAGGGGCTGGGGTCACACCACAGGGGACAGCACTGACCTTCCAAAACAACTCCAGTACCTCATACAGTCCTTCAGTATATCCCAGAATGCACAGGGTGCCAGGCTGGGGACACTAAGGGAAATTCATAGACACCGATTTCACACGATTTTGCCCAGAGTTCAGGGAGAAAACGCACACAGATACGGCAAGAACACACAAATGCAGCACAGGCAGAGCCAGGCACAGGATAGACCCCAGAGCTACCCACTGAGCCGGAAACACAGGGGAACGATTTCAACATGGCCACTAGATGGCAGCATTAAAGCAGATATTTACATGTGCACCTGATTCCCAACATATTACAGAAGAAATGAGAAACTGAACGAACTAGAAATGCTGCTTGCAGAATGAAAACAATGCGTTCCCTGGATAGCCTTCACCCCCCCCCCCCCGCCCCTCCATATAATCCTTACTCCTCCCACACCCCCCAACCTCAATTTCTGGAATCAACTGGTTAGAAATGTAAAAGCCAATAAATGAGTTTTTACCCAAATGTCTTAGTTGCGAGACATAACTTGAAAACTACAGCTATTCATTTATTGCACATTCCACTTACACGCCAATCAGCAGAAACTTTCCCCACAAATCATGTAGTTACCTGTATTTGTTTATGTCTGAATGTCCATGTTTTGCAATGCTATTTATACAATTAGTATTACACATATGTATATTCTGCTCCTCCTTCGCACAATGGTGAAGAAGCTGACAATAAAAGACATGTGTTCCCTGGATCGCCCCCCCCTCCAATCTCACACACACACACACACTTCAAATGTTCCTATCATTCATTTCTATGGGCATAACCCTAATCCGAACTATGACAACCTTAACTTCTACCCAGCCCTAATCTTAGCCATAAGTAAACCAAATATTTTATGATCTGGCTACATTAAATGATTTAATTGCAGACAAATATACCTGAAAAGTGTCCCCAAAAGGTAAAAAGGTACGGATTTACACCACATTTTGGGGAAATCTGGTCCCCACAATATAATAATTACAATTACAAACACACACACGCACGCTTTGTGGTGGTCCACCCACAACAAATTTCTCTGAACGACAATACCGTAGTCTAACGGAAATATTACTCTATTATCGACCAAAGCTATCTGCCACCCCTCCAAAATCCTTAAAGGCCAAGTGTAATTAAATTCCTCCACATGCAATTTCACAGAGCTCCCCACAATATATTTCACCGACTGACTATATAT
>JAODLC010000049.1:7689122-7719171 GCA_026781145.1 Hippopotamyrus pictus
GACAAAGCGACCGCTCCAGCCTTAATTAAAAAACCGCTCCGCGCTCTGACCAAATTCCGCCCGCTCCGCTCCTCGCTGCTCACATGCTCTGATATATACACACACACACACACACACACACACACACACACATACTATTATATATATATATATATATATATAAATAAATACTTTGATACTTTCAAATCGCTGTGGTCATGCCTGCAAGCCTCCTTTTAAGATCTATTACTGCAGTTCTCTTCCTCCACCATCAACTATTGTTGAGGTTCCAATTTTGTGTTGGTCTATCAATTTCTATATTTACATCCATATAAAATATTTTGGTAAAGTGGTAATAAGATAAATTAAAGATCAAAATAGAGTAAAAGGAGTAATAATATTAAATAGAATTATCCTGTCCACAAGTTCAAGTGTCTTATCCAAGTCAGCCTACCTTTTGCTGTTACTAAGAGCTGTTACTCCATACAATGTGCCTACGAACTCCTGCTTCAATTTTGGGACAAACTTTTGAGGGGTTCCAGTTAGTCTCTGATAGAAAGCTTTGAAAAAAGAGCAAGTGTCTGAAACTGCCCCTCTTTGTATCACTATGCAGCTCTGCTTCAATTTTCACATAATCCATCTCAAAATGTAAACAGCCCCAGTTCTTCACCTATACAATGCCTCTGCAAAGTTTCAAAAAGATCCATCAAACAGTTTTTGAGTTCTCATCTTAGTATTTAGCCTAGTATTATACTTAGCTTAGTATTTGTGGAGACTGTACTGAAGCGGCAGAATTTTAAATTAATCAGAGTAGCGATGTCCCAAAACCCAATATTTTCGGTACCAATTCGGTATCAACGCTTAGAAGACATAATGATACCAGTTTATGTTGGTAGTAATCAGTAAAGTCAGAACTTGTTACCACAGTAGTCTATAAGATGCTTTTCTGTGCAGAACTGCTCATTTTTAAATAATCTTTTTCAGCGGAACAGTCTAGCTAGTTTGTGATTTACATCTGCTGCGTATTGCAAGCACACCAAGTCTGATAAATTTGGGGATACCCAGTGACACCTGAAGAAAAACAAAACGTTTCAAAATGGCAGAAAGTTGTGGTTCAGCACCTGTACCACAACGATCATTTATTGACAGGAAAACTTATATTTAGAAATATTTAAACCACGTACCATAGATGCCAAAAATCCTGTTTGCAAAATGAGTCAGCGTTTTTTTTTTTTTTAAACTAAAGCAACACATGAAACCTTGCTAAGCACTTGAAAGACTGACAATCAAAATTATTAAGAGACTTAACTTAAAAGTTAGTATTTTGATGTTCCATCATCTTGTTTTATCCACAAATGCATTGTTGGTACTGTTCGATTCAGCTCAGATTGTTTATGATTAATATAAACAATTTGTGTTGTACCATGACGTAGCATCCTTGACGTTAATGTGTCAATATAACCATAGCCTATACAAGTTAATATTTACAGGCTAAATTGTCTGTTGGCATGCCAGTGAATTTTGACTAGCCAACCAATTACAGTAATAATGTATTACTTTGCACAATCTGAGTTATTGACTGATTGCAAAACTTCCATTTAAAGCTACTTTCAACAATTTGTAAATACTTTTGATTCCTTATATTTTGTTGATGTAAGTTTTAATAAAGAAATGAGAGTGAAAATGGAATTTGTTTTGTCATGGTGTCGAATTAGATTTCTAATTTCTAGTATTGAGAACTGAGATTTCAGTGGTATTACTACAGACTTCTAAAATTTTGGTGACTCTTTGGTGATATCCCAAATTAATAGTGAATTGACTAACGACACTACAGTATCTAAAAGGCTAATTAGGTAACCGTGGTTACCCCCAGGTTGTTAAATGTAGAGAGCGAGGACCCCTGCAAAGAAACGGGCACAGCTAAGGAAATCTGGGGTTGGTGGAAACTGAGGTTAATTTTTTCCCATATGGCTCTTTGAGATCATTTTCAAGTTTGTAGTCCTGAACATAGGTGTGGAGACTGAGAAGGCTACCTTGAACTCCGAGTAGGAGACTGCCTTTTCCTCCTGGGTTCTGGAACCCTGACTACTCTCCTCTTTCCGCTGGAGCCTCCCTGGACTGGGTCTGTCTAAGGAGACCTGTGAGGAGACACTGACAAACCAAGCCAAAAGGGATAAAAGTCAGCAGTTGCCAGGAGAAGGGTGACTCCCATAGGCTGAATGGGAAATAAGATCCAACAGGCAATGGTCGTAACAATACAATTAAAAAATTTAAACTCTCCGAAATTAGGTCACTGGTTTCTCCCGAACTTCATGGGTGCTCACCTACATAGAGATGAAATGGAAGCAGCGGGTTGGCCAGTTCTGGGATGGGTAGAGGGACTGGTGCCAGGGAAGAGGTGACGGACTACTGGGGAAGCAGGGAAGGGGTATGAGGGGACGGTGGAGGACGAAGAGTCGTCGCTGGAGCCGCTCCCGTCGCGTTTCTGCGAGAGGAAGGCCAGTGGGCTGGACAGGAAGCAGGAGGCAAGAACTGTCTGGGGGGTGCAGGAGGGAGAGGTGGTGGAGAAACCGGTAGGGTACACCTCCTTGCGGAGACACAAGGGGGCCATCTCCCGTTCCACCTCCACGCTGCAGACAGTGTGCCGACGAGTCCGCTTGACTGGCGAGGGAGGGGGGTGAACCAGAGAGTGCTGCTGGAGGAAGGAGGAGGGAAGGCTGCTGTGGGGGGGTGAAGGGCATGGCGAGGTGCTCCAGCAGTCCTCGAGGAGGGACGAGGGGATCTCGGGACAGGAGCGGCTTCGCAGCAAGCGAGCATGCTGAGGACCGCTACCTGATGCCTTCGGTAGACGAGCCTCCTTCCGCTGCTGCCCCACCACCCTGGCACCATTACTCCCCTCCTGCTCCCTTATAGTCTTCATTCCCTGTCCTCTTCTCGGCTCTACTGGACCACTTGCAATGGAGCCGCTCACAATCCCTGGTTCTTCCTCCTCCCTGGCATTCTTCTCTATAATCTCTAATCTCTCAAGCTTCACAACAACATTTGAGGCAGCCAGGCGAAGAGCACAAAAAGCCTTTTTCTCCTCTTCACAGTATGGTGGGAGGCCACCCACAGTTGGAGCAGAAATCCCATTGTCCGATTGGTCAGCCATTACACGCAAGGTGCACCCATCCACTGACTTATCTTTTGCCATCAGTGGGTCATTGGATGGGGTTAGAGAGCTGGTAAATGGTGTGAAGTTCTTGAAAGGACTCTTTGGTGCTGCCATTGTATTGGATGAACTTGAATCTTTACCAAGGTGTTGACCAACAGCCTCTTTTGGATGAAGTTCTGCAGCACTGGAATCTCTACTCTCTAGTGTTCCACCTTCAATCTCGCTGTTTTTCTCCAAACCTTCTGATTGTGCAATCTGCTGCGCCGTGCCCGCAACCTGACTCCTGCCCCCATTAGCCCCTCTCAGTCCTTTAGAGAGCTTTTTAGGTCCCATTGTTGCACTACAAAGGGTCTTAAGTTTTCGCTTCCTAGCTCTCTGCTGACCTAAATTTACTGCTGCTTGGTCACCATCAGTCTCCTTACTCACCTCCATCAAATCGTTTGCCTGTAGAGCATAATCAAGGTCCCCTTGCACACCCAGACTCTCTTTACAATTTGCAGTGAGACCCATCTCAATGTCTGGATTTGAACCTCTCTTTCTGCACCTGGGGAGTTGATCTCTCCTGTTTGGTACCTGGGGACACATGCTGTCTGACATACTCCTGCGGACCATTGCACCCTCCTTTTCCCTCGCTATCGTGATAGTCATTGTAGTGGAGACCTGTGTGGAGCACAACGCTTTTGTACAATCCGTCAAAGATGGTGTGCACACCTCTGAGGTACATGGACTACAGTCATCTCTGATGGTATTAGGCGGCTCTGGATGCCTCAATAATTTACCTTTATTACAACAATTACTTCTTTTGGTTACATTCCTGTTGATACTGTGGTCAGACCCACTGTTACCAACACTGCCATCTGCAAGATCCAAGGGAAGGTTCTTTGGGCAGTTAACAACGAGCTTCTTGGTGGAAGCCACCACCTCTGTGACAGGAGATTTCTGTTTTTTTCTTGTTACACTCCAACCTTTATGTGCTCTTCTTCCTCTTTGAGATTCAGATCTACCGCTTCCCAAGGCAGTTTGCTTATGTGTGCCGACTATGACAGCATCGCCCTTAACCCTATGACACTCAACGTTGGCATGACACATCCTTCTGCTTCTCCTCTGTACTTGTCTCACTGTTCTGACATCTGCAATTGAGGCACTTAGCAATTCTCCAGCATGTTTTTCCAATAATGTCTCATTGTCTTTAACTTGCTTTGCTATGTTTCCTCTGCAATCTGCCTTTTGATGTTCTTCAGGTTGGACTCTCCAAGATTTTTCTGTTCCAACTTTTTCTTCTGTGGAAGAGGGTCCTTTCAGTAAAGGGTTGAGTAGAGGGCAGGCCAGAACCTCTACGTGATTTGGCTGCAGCTTGTCTTCTGCTTGGCTTTGAACAGAGTGTCCACTCATATTTTCTGGCCATACAGAGGATTTTCTCGGTGAGGAAAAAAAAGCTGTACATTCCTTTCTTTCAGTACCGGTGTTGTTCTGGTCCCACGAGATGGTTAAGGTTGAAGGCTGCCTATCTTCAACACTGTCCAAGAATTTCAGCTGTCCAACACCTGCCTCCTCAACCTCAGAGAGTCTGAGAGAATCAGGGGGTGTGTAATACTTTAAGGGTGTTAAGTGATCAGAGTCCACGCTAATAACTGTCTCATGAGTCACAGGCCCTGAGGAATCTTTGAGAGTATGCCCCTCCCTTAGCTCAGAGAGGACCGATGACACTTCTGAAAAAACCAAACCGGCTTCTACAGCAGACAAAGGCAAACGTTTGAGAGGACAGTCAGGAGAGGAGTCAAGCTCAAGCATACGTTTACGGTCCAACCTTCTCAACAGAATACATGCCTCCATCTGCTCCGGTGTGCCAGGGTTTAAGGATAAACTGAGCCTAGTGTTGCAGGAGTTCTCAGAAGAGGAATCTACCTGGGAATCTATCCCTTTCTCTGCACCAGATCTATGTTGTAGACTGAGATCTGAATGAAGCTCCTGCTCACCCTCCCTAACAGATGCTACTTGGTCATCAGAATCCCTCAGACCATCCATTTCATACACAGCAACACCATCAATGTTCTGTTCATCAAAAAGGGCAAAATCCTGCTCTTGAACAGAGCTTTGGACATTGGCTTCTGCCTCAAAGTTTAATCTCTGGACTGCAGACGACTTGCGGACAGCAAAGTTCAGTTCTCCAACTGTGCAGGAGTTATTTATGATTCCTGTGCTGATCTCTCTTTGGAGTTCTTTGTTGGTCAACATTTTGATACTGCTCTCTGCTCCTTTCTGCTCCCCTTCAGTTTTTTGCTCTGAATAGAGTCCTTTGTGGGCACTTGAGTAGCCATCAGAGTCCTCGCTGGGATTCGTGAGAACTGGGCTGTCGCTGCAGGCCGAGGACGAGGGGCTCGTTTTGAAAAACCTGACCGGAGTCATAACGATTTCGGTGAAACTTGCCATCTTCGATTTGAATGTCTGCAACAGGGGACCAATGACCCACTGCTTCACAGGAGGACTTTCAGGAGGTTTGGGCTGTTCTAGACCACTTTCTGTTTGACCAGCTTCCAGCCCAGTCTTAGCATTTCCAGTGACAGAGTCCTCTTCTTGAACCATGGAAGCAGCAGACTTCACACATTTGGAGCCATGTCCCCCAGTGGACCTACAATCAAAAAGATGCATTAAGCACCAAAGACCTATACCATTCACCAACATACAGTGGTACCTCAGTTCTCAAACTCGAATTTCTTAAAAGTTGAACCAACCAGTTCGAAAAAAAATTACCTAGAACTAGATCTGAATCTCAGAAGTCAAACCGTGAATGCCGACCTAAGATAATTTGTATGCACGGGGAAATGAGTCACGCGGTACGTCTCTCAGCGGAAACAAAGGGTAACGCTTCAGTCTCAGCCTCGCATTTGCTGTGATAGTGTAAATATGCACAGTGCTAACTGAATACATATATTTAGACAGTAAAAATACATTTAGACAATGACAGTAACAGTAATTATTATAATATAAAATACATTTAAAAATAAAGACTTCTTATTAATTATTTTAATATAAGTAATAAACCATTAATACATTTAATTATAATAATAATAATAATGTTGTGCCGAGCGAGGATGGAACAGAGACAAAGGCGCAGACGTCAGGGTATCGGGGAATACGGGGTTTAAATACATGCAAGGCAGGCAAAACGCAGATGGACAATACAATGACCGGACTGGGGAAACAAACTGAAATGCGGATGAAATACAGAGGGCTAATGAAAACAACTAGAAACAGCTGATCACACGGGGATTCCGCACGTGGTTAATGAGGGGGCGTGGCACACGGAAGGAGTGGACGATCGGGGCAGGACACATTGTTTGGATACATTTATTTTCTTACTTTACAAATTACTGTTTTGATAAATGTGCTTAGATGTGTTTCGTACAGTATATGCTCTTGTTTTATTCAGTTCATTTTGCGTTTCAATGCTAAAAAAAAACATATTTAGGTATAATTTTTTGGGGCTGGGAACCAATTAATTGGTTTTCCATTATTTCTTATTCGGAAAACTCGAACTTTTTAGGATTCGATCCAGAGTTCTGAATGGATTAAATTCATGTTCTGAGGTACCACTATACATGAATGCTAGTGGTGTAACAGTTCTGAAAGACTGAAAACCACAATACAAATGTTCACAATTTTGAGTTGCGTTTCTAGAAGATGTAACACTGCTCTCAACTGTCTTACTAATGTTACAAAACTCATTTTTCATTTCAGAATTAACATCAACACATGTAAATCACAAAATTGCATTTAGTTAGGGCAAACTGTACATTTTGTAAATTTCACATCTATTTTTTTTTTTGTCTTCCAACTTTAGTGTGTGTCATGTGAATATTTTGGTCCAACCATGATTGAGGTCTGAACTGAACTGCAGATTTGGAGAATCATTACATTCCTAATGAATAATATCTTAAATGATAAAAATGGTTCTGAATCATAAATAAATCCTCCCTGTAACAGCTCTGTGCGAGCTGTTCATCTGCAAAGGCATCTGAACGTGACTCCTAATTACATGAGAATATGGGCTCCTTTTTCCACAGCGTTAAGGAGATCAAGCTGATAAACTTCCATTGCAGAACTACTGCATTTCTTTAGTGCTAAACTCAAGGCAACGCAGCCGCAGCTTCTCAGCTTTCTGTAAAGGCTGGTCCATGCTTGTCCGCACGAATGTTTATGAAGCATTTGACATCATTGTGCGTCTCCATGGACGAACGCCTGCCGCACCCCAAATGTGTGTCTGCGCAGCTCTGGACACGCTGCACACGATCCAATCGCTAGCGTCCACTTTAGATACCATAATGGGTGCATTTGACGAGTGTTGGGGTAACCTGCAAACCCTACAGACTATTTAATAAAACTGTTACATACACGTAAATTAGAAATATGAAAATCTCACGCCAGCCAGCTGCCCAAAGTTGGCAGCCCTGTGAGCTGGCTCTCTAAGCGTATAAAACCCTCACTGCTGTGGTACGTGTGCAGGGAACATCAGAATAACAACGTTTCTGTGTACGCATAGACAGAGAGGATACGCAAGTGTTGCAATTCTGCAGAGAAGTATGAACCTGTCTTAATAAATCACAACCAACCAGTCCTAACCGGTCAGTTTGCCATCGTATCTTTATGCCCAGCTAACTTTTCTGTATTTTTTTCTGCAAGCACTATTTAGGGAAAAACTTACATGATCACTCCACTTTGATCTTGTATGCTGCAACTTCTCTGTAGAGAATAACATTACAAATCAACTCAAACATCAACATTCCATAAACTCACACATAAGTTCCCTGGATCTCTCGTGAACTCATCCTTGATCATCACCCTGCCCCAGGATGGGTTTGCACGAAGGTTTACACACAAGGACTAGCACTAATGGCACAGCATTCAAGGCTGCCAAACAGGTCTGGCCCAGCGAGATACAAAACAATTTTCATCTCAAAAAAGGAATCGTCATGAAAACAGTGAGTCGAAAAAGCCAGAAACCACCCATCTTTCACAGAGGCCTGAAAATAAGAGCAAAACCTGATAAATGGCACACAGAGAGACGCACAGTGGTATCTGCTGAATCCTCCTTCTGATTCTTAAGTGGGGAATCAATCCTTATTAGCTTCACAGACAAGGACTTTGGGACCTGTACCTGAAAATTAAAAAAATAAACAAAACACAATCAGTTATCCAACACTGCTTCAATGCATGATTTACCATTTAAAAGCATCTGCCAGAGTCTATCAGCATCCAGACGTTTACAATTTATGTAGCTCACCATTTCACTGCAGCAAATCAGGTCAAAAGATTTCTAACAGTGTTCTAACAGTGAGACCTGAACTGAGAAGCTTCTGGCTAAACGACTACATGTTTAAACAGCATGTACTCACTTCCTTAAGAGAAAAACCAATATGCCACTGAAGATGTTTGACAGCAGAGATGAGTAAGCTTTCAGCCATGCCAAAATGCATCTCATTATTATCAAATCCATCAAAAGACACTTCAGTAATTCTGAGAGGGACAGACCCGAGATACCGTGTTGCTGGAAATCCTCTTCGTGAGGGAGGAAGAGGATCTCGTCCTCTTCTGTATGGCACCTTGGAGCTCCTTGGCCAGCTGAAGACGACCACTCCTCCTCCTTGCCTTGCTCCTTCCCCCATCAGTGAGCACCCTTGATGTCAGTGACATTCGAGTAGGCAAAATATCCCAGTAGTTGGTTTTAAAACGTGGTAAAGACTACTTAAATTATAACATTCGGTGAGAGAAGCATTTGCTTCTTCGCCTGGAGCAAACTAATCTAGCAACTGGAAAGGATACCAGCCTTCTCAGTGTCCTGCCACAGCAGTTTAAACACTTGGCTGGGATCGCTGGTTCCCATTTGCTGGTGGTGGAAGTTTCCCTTTGAAGGATTTATAAAGTTCAGAAAGACTATGTTACATTTCTGATGTGCTGTTTTGAGGTAGCCAGGGAAGACTTTTCCCCGTTTTGTTTCAGGAATCTACAACGAACAATGCTGACCAAGACAGCAAGATTCAGGAGACCTCAAAATGAGAATATTCAGAAGGTTCAGATGAAGGGACGGCGGGCACAAACATGGACAATTAACAACACAAAGGCTCAACCAAATAGACAGGAACTGGGACAGACATGGTACCTGCATGTGACAAGAGGAGGCGGCTGGAGACTAGGATGGGAATTGCTTTGAGGAGCTTTGCAGGCAGCTTTCGCATCTTCTTCCATTGGACAGATAACCTGGAGGAAGGGCAGTATCCTCAATTTTTCCTCTGCTGCAACAGCAGTCACAGAAAGTGTATAATTCCAAATGCATATTTTTATGGTCGTTGGTCGTGCATTACAGTCCCCTAGTTAATGTATTCTTGCTTCTTGTTTACCGTAACATTATGAGCTATTTCTAATAAAATAAACGTAAAACCACAAACTCAGATCATGCTGACCCACAAGGACAGTGCCCTGAAGCAATAAATACGAACTTACCGCTCGCTTTTGGCCGGCCGCAACAGCTTTTCCAAGCGGGCGTGCACCGGCTCCGGTCACGGAGTAAAACTAGCTCCGTTTCCGATGCACCGGGCAATGCCGCTGCTTCGGATCGAGCCCCATCAGCCTGCTATCGGTATGCGACGAGAGTAGGGCGAGCAAAAGCCCGAAGTGGCTGCACAGTAACGAGCAAACACTTACTTATCCCCCATGAAAAACAAAAAAACTACACAAATCACACCACCGGACAACCACGGATGTTATTTCTCCACGTTAACAAGGAATACCGCTAGATTTTAAAAAGTCAACCTGTCGCATCTAATTAACACGCGGCACGATCGTGAGGATATACTTTGACTTCGATATGCAGTAAATATTTAGTAAGCCAACTAACGAAGGACGGATTGCCATCAATATTACAAAAAATAACTAAGCAAGTTAATTAAGGGGAAAAAAGCATTTTCGGGCCAGTAATATGTTTACATAAATCCGCATAAAATCATTTGCAAAAGGCACCCATTTATATTGCTTTTAAAATGTTAAATATTTCACTGCGACAATGCACAAATAACAGGAATTATACACCGCGACCGCCGACAACGATATGACTATCGACGGCGCCCAACCTTACAATTTCACTCAAGTTGCTTCCCTAAACGTAACGCCTCACAACCTACCACAGTTGGCGACTCTCAACCAATCAGCTGCCAAAGCGTTTACTTTATACCCGCCTCCTACTACTTCCAGAGATCAACCAATGGGTAATTACAAACCGTGTCTTACTGACCAATGAAACAGTGAGAAGAGCGCTTCTAACGAATAGAGACCAATGAATTGATCTGGAAGCGGTCTTTCCACCCAGATGAACTTTAATAATACATCCTGAACCAATTAAATCCCCGCTTACCACCAAGCTAGACACTGGGCGGGAGCCAGAATTGTAAACACCAGCGTGTACTTTCGGCTTTTTAAAATTTAAAATGAATCGGGCATTTAAAATGCACAGTCATTAAAGACCATGCATACACTGTCTAAACCATATCATACTTTCAGTTTTTATCACTACTGTGCACATTCCCCCAGTTTTCTTTTCACACTTTATTAAAACACAATACTCAATAATTGACCTGAAGTGGTCTAATTTATTTAAAAAAGAAAAAAGACACACACAAACAAACTTTTACAGAGACGTGTATCAGTTTTTCAGGTGTACAGCTCAAAGTCAAGCCTCTTGGAGCTGTAGAACTGTGTGTTTCCCTCTCCGACCCTCCTGCAGTAGACGCCATCTTTGAAGTGGCCCTCCTCTACCCAGTTCTGAAGGACAAAAAAGAATTCTATTATGAGATTTGGGCACTCACAAAACTTGAACCCTTAAATCAAGTAATAAGTTTAAAGTTTGTACTTCAGAGTACAAACACATATACCAGTAAGCACATGTTTGCAGCTATGAATCATAACCAGCCTATAAAAGGAGCAGAAGAAACGGGAGAGACATGCTAGGTTCACCTGCATTTGCTGGCTGCTGAAGGGGCCATAGATCTCCGACTTATCATCCATATCCCACTTGTACTCCCACATGACATCATCACTCACTGCATAGGGAAAACCCGGTCAGTTTGGTCTTAGCTTGAGCCATGGAAATACACTCTGACATATCCAAAACAACCCCCATCCTTATTGTAACCCACCTCTTCCTCCGTCATCTTCCTCATCTTCTTTTTCTGGAGCTTTCCCCCCATCCTTTGCATCAATTTCATCTGCAAACATGTCTAACACATCATCCTCATCTTTTCCAGCTCTTTTCCGGTTTGCTGAAACCTTTATAATGTATGCCAGCTTCTCGTAGGTCTGCTGGTATATCTCAAACTCCCCACTGCCCACCAGCCGGTCCGCTAACGCCGTGAGCCTGTCCAGCTTCTCCGTGTCTCGGTTTGAGCCCTCTTCCTGGCCTTTGCTGTTCCCTTTTCCCTTCTTCCGCCCAACCATTCCCCCAAGCCGCCTCAGTGCCCCGGCAACAGTCTCCCCCGGCAACAGCAGATCAACAACGGCCTCCATGAGCTGGCGCTGGCTGAGAGATGCCAAAGGATCCTCGACAACTTTAGGCGCCTCCTCTTCCTCCTCACTGTCGGCCCGCTTCTCTTCCCTCTGTTTCTCCTCCTCGGCCTCATCTTCATCCCCTTCCCTTCTCTTCCTCTTTGCTGCAAGACCTTTCTTTCGTTTTACAGGTTGCTCCTTAATTTTTACCTGGGGAGACAGGAAGGAGGGCAACAGTGCACAGATATAAAGGGGCAATCACTATAATTAATTAGGATGCAACGATAACCATCAAGATAGGCTGAAAGTGTCACGCAAGCCCTTAAAAATCCTCTCAAATATGCAGTGACACAGCTGCCTTTAAAACCAGTTACAAGATAAAAATAATCAGATTTTTTTTTAACCATATGACCTTTTCCTGGTTACAAGCTCAGCGATACAAATTTTGCTGAAGAGATCTACTTGCCATATACATAAAAACTAATTTTGAAGCGAGGAATGCAGTTTAAGTATATGGGAAGGTTATGTCAGCCAATGACAGCGCACTGAAATCCCACCAACCACAACTGACAAGCCGAGATTTGACGCTTTCATGTGACTTTCGAGATACGGTGTCATTTCCTGGTCATGCTTTAGAGCCAGCATATAATGGTGTCATATCTGTGTAAGCAGTAAGTACAGCTATGGTACCCAGTCAATATTGTCAAGCCAGTTGTCTCGAATCTGCTCCTCCTTCTTCACAAAGTAGTTGCCCTCTGAGTCAAAGTGGCCCTCCTGCATCTCTTCATCCAGGTTAAAGGGCGTGATGGGCACTCCCTCGTCATAGTCAATCGTAGCCTGCTCCTGACCTGCCAGAACAGAGAAGACTTAAAAGAAGCAGTACAGAGAACTCACTAAAGCTCGGAGTTAACTCGCATGCAGAAGTGAATGACAATCTGGTCAACACGCATTATTGTCACACCACCGATTTTCGTGATACATACCCTCCACGTCATCACTGTCCAGAATTTCATATTTACTCCCATCCTCCCTTGTTTCTTCTTCATCCTCCTCATCACTGTCCAAGGAATGTTTACCCTTGAACCTTGAGCCTGGACCACTCACAGCCTCACATATCTAGCAACAAGCAAAGGAGTGAAGAGGAGTAGGAACAAGCAATGTATATAAGCAATACTGTGACAAAAGTGTTTCTGAACACTATCGATCTCTAAGTAACAGCTTCTTCACACATAAACAAAAGCGTAGTCAGTAAATATGTCACTGTACAGTTATTTACATGCAAAACATAAAAAGGCCTTAACATGTTCCTTTTGTTCCTCTTTGCTTGCAGGTGAACAGAGAGGTTTGGAACAGAGGTTTAAGATGGTACCATTCAAATAATACTACCCCCGAATATGAACTGCACGAGTCCTCACCTTCTTCTTCTGGAGATCCTCTTCCAGGCTGAATTCCCCATCGCCGTCCTCGAATGTCACTTTTCTTTTAGACATGCTGCAGAGAATGGGAAAGATCAGTTAGAAACCACAGAAACCATGAGCCTGAACGACGCACGGAGATCTTACAAGAGCGTCCGCATCTCGCCGTTAAGTCTAACATTGCATTATCTTATACTGTATTGCACATGTGCATCATCTCACAAAGGCAAGTCCATCTAAAAGACTGACTCGCTCAGATCACATTTATCATTACATGCGCAGGATGGCTTCAAATAGTTTAATTTATCCTGAGACAAGATGCTTGTTAATTATCTACAAAATCTAGTTCTTTGAACCTGCTTCAAACCAACGCATCCATTAAGAGACTAAAAATAACAAGGTACTTAGATATCTACCCACCGAAAAGGCATAAAACGTAACTACCCTATCCTAATAATGCAGCCAGCTAGCCACCAAGCTAATCGGCTAATTACAGCACATGCGTACATGACGGGATGCAGAATTCCTAAAGAAAAATCTGCAAATAGAGAATAAACTCTGACAGAAAGTTGGTAAACGTGATGCAACGTGTATTAAAAGTCGCTGACTTAGAAAAAAAAGCAGTTACTCGTTAACAACTCTGTCGTGAGTCGCACCACCATCCGTAAAATATCAAACAGGACGTGACGCCAAACAGCGACACTTCCTATCTTCTTCTTCTGTGAGGTGTTTTCATGTTTTCATTTAAAGATGTATAGCGCCACCTACTGTGCTGACAAGGTGATAGATCCATCCATCTTCCCATTGCTTATCCCGAGCAGGGGAGCCATATTTAAAATTGATTGCTGTGGTAGTGACGTACGTTTGTCCTGGATTTGTTGGATTCAAGTGGCCAAATTTTGTTTTGAGGAATTTACAGGACAGTATAAAATTACTGTATCATACAATAGATATGACAAAATCTGCATGATACAAAATAGTGTCCAGTTTTCTTCTATTACACCTTTACCTTCAATGAAAGTTGGTGATGTTAACCTGTTTGACAAAAAAACCTGACAGTAAACTAGTTAGTACAGTTTTCAAGCAAACACTCTTGGAGACTTTAAATCAGGCTCTTTATGTGAGAAGATTGAGATCTCTTTGCGTAGAGGAGCTATTTATTTTTATTTGTCATGTCCTTAAAGTCTAAGAAACTTTAAAATTGTATCAGCTACATGCAGTCTTATGGTTTTCTACACAGAAGATTTAAATTTGATACTGGCCCTTGCAGCTTTTATTCTGCAGAGACAGAATCCATTGAAGTAATTTTTTTTCAGTGTTCTTATAGTAAACTGCTTGGTCTGATATTCATAATTGACTGTCATTAAATAATGGATAAGACACCTTAGTTTTACTTTCTGTAACATAATCTATTATATGGGCAATTTGGACACAAGCATTTCCGATAGTTAACCTTGTCATTATTTTGGGTAAATTTCATACTGTATACTGTACATTCTTACAGCACACCCTCTTTTATCTTATTTATAAATGATTTTCCCAACTATTTTAAATCAATAAAACATGTTTTTAAAAAGGATAATAAGGAATATAAAGAATAATACGGCAAATAAACATGTAACAATCCTTACTTGTGTTCCTCTTATGAAAACCTGATCATCTAGCTTTTTATGTTATTTATTTATTTTTTTTTTACTTATATAAGTTTCTTTCAAACTGTTAATCTGGAATGTGTTTGTATATGCTCTAAGTCTAAAGTGTACCAGCCTATGGTATCAGCGTTAGCCAACATTGTTAGTTGACACTGTTTCTTTCTATACTTTTCCTGTCTATTTTGTTTTGTGTATTTCCTTATGCTCAATGAAAAAGGAAAAAGGGGAAAACACAAAATCCCAAGGAGGTTTGCAGGGTCTAATACAACTTTATATACAATTTGGGGGTTGGTGGCGGGATTGGCACTCCAGCCACCGTAAAACAACTCACAGCTGCTCGATTGAAACAAGCTAGATACCCTTCTGCTCTCCGCGGGAGCAGCTCTGCTGCGGCTGCCTGCAGGAAGGCTGCACGCACCATGAAGGGGATGGGGGATGATGTTGGAGACCCTCTGTGATAAGACCCTGAAGGTTGCGAAGCGTCGTGTTCATTTTGCAGGGCACCCTGGATATTATTACACAGCACACAACTTGGTGGCGACTCCAGTCTGTACTGGGAACTGAGGAGGATGGCTGTGGGGGCTCTGAGGGCAGATAAGGAGGCATTTGTGAGACAAATCTGTGAGCAGTTGACACACCATCTGTGATCTAGTGACCCACGTCCTGCTTACAGAGGAATCAAAGCATTACGTACATCTGAATCTCTTCCTTGGAGACTTGCAGTCAGGGCGGGTGATGGGACGGTCCTTACGGAAGACGCTGCATTATCATTTGCCGCGGGAGTTCATCACTATTGTGGTGGTGTACATCCCCCCCCCCCCGTTTGCTAAAGCTAAGGAGGCGCTACATGAGCTGTACGCCATCAGCGACCTGCAATCTCTCCACCCCAAGGGATTTTTCATCATCGCCGGGGATTTAATAAAGAAATTTAAAGTCTGTTTTGCCCAAACTCCACCAACATGATGAGTTCCCAACCAGAGGAGATAACATACTGGACTTGGTTTACAGGAACACTAAAGCTGAATACAGAACAGCCCCCCGCCCCCATCTTGGACTTTCAGATCATATTACAGTAATGTTCACTCCAGCATACAGCCCACTGCTGAAAAGTGCAAAACCTGTAACAAAGACAAGGTACCCGAATACCATATGCTGTCTGGCCGCAGCATTTCCTGCAACAGTGAAAATGAAACCTGTTAGAAGATGATTGGATGAAAGTGAATAATTTATGGATGGATGGAAGGATTGTGCATCAATAAATGCCAAGTGCCTCAGCTTGATCTAAATTAGATTTAGATTGAGAAAATCTAAATGCACAGCAATAAAAATATGGTTAAATTAAAAAAAAAAAAAGGCACACTTTTTAAATACCTCGTAACACCTGTGACGGGGCGAATTACGAACTGTGAAGAAAAAGAAAAAGTTATAATAATGTAGGCCTATATATAAAAAACAGAAGTGGAACTTTGCTCACTGAAAAGATAAGTGTCTTATTTATCATACCAAGTTTCCTTATTGGTGTGCTGTACAAGTTTCTAATTGGGCAAACAGAAACCATCGACGAGGTAACCCTTGTACCATTATGAGTTTTTTTCATTGGTTTTACAAATTATTTTGGTGGGTTCATAAATGAATGCGTACCGTTCTTAGACTCAAAATCCAGTTCAAATTAATGCAGTTCAAAAATCTTAAATGTCTACTGATTTTCTCTGACGGTTTCCCCAAACTGAAAGTAATTCAAAGCGGTGTGCCTCACTTTATCTTCTGCTGGAGTAGAGCGAATAAACAACCCCAAGTCCGCGGTGATTTGCAGATCAATCATTAACGCATGAAAAAAGAGAACCGCGAGTGTGCAGCGACTCCTGCTACGGTTTCGGTGCTCTTTAGTCACATCCAGGCTTTTGTAGTGACGGAGTTCTCATGAAGATCCATGCAAGCATCCTGCGCCGCTTCTGGTCCTGCTGCTCACCAGTCGACAAACATGGCTATCTCTATAGAAAGGTAGCGAGACCTTTAAAACAATTTCGAAGGACTGCCGGTCTATATATCGCACTTTATTGGCTGATAGCAAGTTACTTAATTACACCTATTGAATAAATTATATGGGTGCAATTAAACCAACACACAAGGCTGCAAGACTGAATTAAAAGTATCGTTGAAAATTTCTCCCCAGGAACAGAAGACTGGCTCCTATCAGAAGCACTGGTTTGTACTGAAGGGGAATCTTCTCTTCTACCAAGAGCGACCGGGGGATAGCAGCCCCCTGGGGGTCATAGTGCTGGAGGGCTGCTCCGTCCAGCTATGCGACTCGGAGGAGCCGTTTGCCTTTTCTGTGGTGTATGGGGACCGGGGGCAATGGAACCATAGGCTGGCCGCTGCAGATGAGCCGACGCAGCAGAGCTGGGTTAAGGTGCTGCTGGCGGCCAGCCACGGCTTCCTGTCCATGCTGGTGAGGGACCTGGAGAGGCAGTATAAAGGTGAGTATGTCACCGGGAAGGTGACAGTGGAAGATGCGAGAACGTGTACCAAACGCCTGACACACAGTGACCGCAGACTGGCATCTCTTACAACTACATGGCTGGCAACTTTTTGGCAAAGGCACAGCTGGTTTCCAGTGTCAAAATATTTCTGGCTCTGGAAGTGGAATGGACATCTACCAAATACCTACGGGCTGAACTTAGCTTCTATAATGAGCTCGTTCTTTCTGCTTCAGTGTGTGTTTTAGCTGCCTAACATGTATCGTATATACATTTCCTCCTATTCTCCTTCCCCATCAAACAGATATGGGAGGTATAGCCTACCCCTCTGAGTCTCTGCAGCTCACCACTGGGTCTCATCTAGAGGGATCAGAGTTAACCTGCTCTCTGGGTTCCAAGGACACAGGCTGCTCCTTCTTCAGGCGAAGCAGGGGTCCCCTACCAAAAGTGGGGCGAGGCTATACCAGGAGCATGTCACTTCATGGCCTTCCCACTTCAAGCTGGAGGTCGCCGAAACTCTGGACAAAGAAGACCATCCATGTCGCACCCGTAAGCAGACCAGCCCCACCGTGTGCAGGACCAGAGCCCCTGAAGGATTTCTGCACGTTGCATGAGCTCTACGGTCAGGAAGTAAAAACTGTAATGGCCACATGGCGAGAAAGGCAGAATGATGGAGAAGTTCGGGAGGGGGATATGACTGATTCGAGGTAAACGATGTTGTAAAATGTTCCTACGGGGTGCAGTCATGTGACAGGGGCATTTATTTAGGTTACCTGTGTCGCGGTCAATATACGAGGCTGAGTTTGTTTACTCTTCAAACCAAACCCTAATAGCTAACCTTGCCCATATCTGTAGCTACTAATACCCATCTTTTGTCCCTGTGTCTTTCTTCCCTCTGCTATTGCCGAAAACCTCTCTGTTGTTCGTTAAACCTCAACTCTCACACCCCCATACCCTCCCAGCCCTGGACCCTATTTTGCACCGGTGGAAAGCGCGACACAAAGTGGTTTTGCTAGTTTGCTCATTTTCACACCTTTGCGCGAATGATTACGAGCCCATTTCCCGCTTGTAGGAGTGGGGTTTCTTTAAATGTGGCGTGGCCAGGCGCACTGTCGTCACGTTGCTCTTTTAAGGCAGTGCAATGTCATTGTGCTTTCGACCAACAAAAACCACTGAAGTCAGAAATCTGAAGTCAGTGGCGCGTTACTAAACGGCATTTAAGCGGCACATTTTAGAAATGTGCAGGTGCACGACACTCGTTACAGACACAGATATACTATTGGTTTTTAGTTAAATTTCATTTATATACATTTTATTATAGAGTACATCTGACCCTTTCACATAATCATACTGTTTAATGAAACACCAAAAGAAATGGTAAGGAATCAGAGTTGTGAGAGTAGAAAAATAACAGCCCAATTGCCTTTTATTTGAACATTTCAAATGACCTTAAAAACTGTAGGTTATGTTTTGTTATTAATAAAGATCATGATTTTATTCATATTTTTCAAACTGCAGACCCAAAATTAAATTAAAAAACACACAAGCATAATTAAGTTCCTGTTCCCAGCTGCTGTAATCGTTCAGCAGCAAGCTTCTGTTTTACCCATCTTCTACCATCATTATATACTGCTTTCCACACTGTGCGGATGATCTGGTGATGCCAGATAAGGAGGACACCTCGTCCCACGCCTGCTTCACCTTGAAAGGCTTCGGCAGAACAGTGCTGCTCCCATGCATGATGTTCTTGTGCCTTTTCACCTCGCGCATGAGCATGTCTGTTTCCTCAGGTGAAAACTGATCTGATTGGCCAGGTAAACACGCCATTAAAATAACAAACTGCCATAGCGCATGCACCACTGCCTTTTAAAGGGGAGGTGACGTGCAATTCCGATTGGTTCATTGCATGTTACGCCCAAGACACACCTCTGACTAATTGAGCACCTTGCACTGGCTCGCAGTCTGGTTTTTCTATCATCAATCGTAATAAAAAAAAAACTGGGGTCGTGGGGGGACTATAGCCTATCCTGAAAACAAGAGGCACAGGAGGGAACAAATCCTGGGCAGTCGCCAACACACTCACAGGACCAATTTAGACATGCCAATCAACCTATACTGCACACTTTTGGACTGTAGGAGGAAACCGGAGCCCCCTGCGAAAACCCATATGAACATGGGGAGAGCCTGCAAACTCCACATAGAAAGGACCCGGGGCCTAACCCAGGACCTTCTTGCGGTGAGATAGCAGCGCTAACCACTGTGCCACCATGTCGCCCCCTATAGGGATCCAATAGGGATAATCCTGTAGAATTTCTATCATATTTTGGAACCAAAACCCTATAGGAATCCAACTGGATTTTTTAAATAAGAAAATGAAACAAAGTTATTCCTCTCTCACATGATGTAGCTTACCAAGGTAACAATATTTTGAAAAGGCTATCAGCTAAGAAGGAAGACATATGCAGTACTGACAAATCTTTAACATTAACATGATGATAAAGACAATATATAGGTGATTTTAAGATTTACTAACCTTTCTGGATAATTTTTCAGGGCCAGATTCATCCCCATATCTTACATCATGAATACATCCCATAGCACAGATACCATTTACAATCTTTTTGTTGTAAAACATCCATTTTGGGGGATCCATAATCCACAGAATGAGCATATACGTGTTCAGGAATCTTGGAGAGAGACTGTGGAGAAGGGAGAGGGATATTGAATGCAGGAGTGCCGTTGTTACTGATTACCTGGTGAAACGTTTTTAACTTGGAAACGGCGTGTGCTTGTTTCGCCATAGCAAAAATGTTATATGGTTTCTGCACTAACGCACTCAATACATTTTCCAAGGAAGCATCACAGCTAATGGTTAAGAGACTTCAGTAGGAGAAGCTAATTTTATCGAACATATAAATAAATGGATGAGATTCGCCTTGAGTTCTTGACAGGTCTTGATGTTGGGGAGTCTTGGCTCTTCAACATTGCATGGACATCGGGGACAGTGCCTTTGGACTGGCAGACTGGGGTGGTGGTCCCAGTCTTTAAGAACAGGGACCAGAGGGTGTGTTCCAACTTACACTCCTCAGCATCCCTGGGAAGGTCTATGTTGGGGTACTGGAGAGGAGAGTCTATCTAAGCTATTCATTTGAGGCATGCATTGAACCTTTTGTTGAACAGTGAGCGCCATCTAGTGGGATAAAAAAATACCACAAATGGTTCACAGAGCTTCATTTGACCATCACCAAAATTTAGGGCATATATAGGCTGCTATTTTTTGTACTGTTGCCAAATGCCTGTAGCTGAGGGAGTGCCACATTTAGTGAGGGTTTAATTTTCCATTGTAGTATAGCCCATGAACTGATGTATATGTACAATGTTACAAGCAATGACTCAAACTAAACACTGTATAATGAAAGAAAAAAGGCCTTAAGGCTACCTAATAGACAGACAGATGGATATATAGATACAGGGAGATAGACAGACGGATAGGCAGATAGACAGATTATTGTACAAAAATAATCAAATGCATTTTGGTTCCTATATATGCCATGCAATAATTGAACAGAAAAGCCTAGTGCTGTAATAACGCAAGATATTTAGTAGCTATAAATTAGCACACATAGTGCAACTGTCAAAGTATATATATATACAGTCGGCCTAACTAAATAGTGTCATGCCCTGCCTGCCCCTCTCGTGCTCTTGCTTGTTTTGTCTTACGGATCACTCCAGCTGCCTCTCATTTGCTCCCTCATCAGATGATCAGTGGTGTTATAAAGTGGTTCCCAGTCATGTGCTTCCCAGTCCAGTCATTGATGTTGCTCCCTGCGTGTGCCTCACAGTTTGTCCTGTGCTTCAGTCCAGTCCAGTCCACAAGTTCCCATTCTGACGCCTTGTGGTCATTTGAGTTTGCCCTGCTTTTGTTTTGTTTTTTTTCCCAGTAAAGCTCTTTTCATTCCCCCCGTGCTTGTTCTCCCTTCCTTCTTTGCCTGGGCGTGACACATAGCCGTAATTTCTTCAGCATGAAATGACCTCATGCAAAATTGGCTGTATTGAAACATCTTGAAATATCTAATCATTTTTCTTCTCCTAGTCATAGTCTTTTCAAAGAAACAGGAACACATAGGCGTACAAGCAGAAAAGGCAGATATATATATATATTAAAATTATTAAGCATCTTCTTAACAGCAAATAACATCATGCCATGTTGCCATGCTCTCTCTTCATGCATTCAAACAGCTATGTAAATACCCAGCTGACAACATCACATTACATTTCCTTCGTCAAGGTTGCGTGGCATATTTTTTAAAACAAAACACCAAAGGTTTGGCCTGTGATGAGAGAACAAATGATGCTAACCTCAGGGATGGAAACCTTTTTATGTCCTTCATTAGCCAGTCAAATTCAAAGAGTAGGCCTTACTGAGTTATAAGAATGTGCTGCTAGCGGACGTCTGGTTCGGACATGGAAAACCCTACTTGTCCGCAGTTCTGCACATACGTACAGGATATAAAAGACACAAACACACATGTTGTCGAATTGGTACATCCATGAACTGGAATTACACATATTTTGAAAGGTTTTTCCCATCGTTTGTGCAATGAAGCGCTTACTTTAAGGGATTCACCAATGTAATGCCAGGTATGGAGGTGGGTACCGTCTCAATGAGGGAATGATTGTGGCTAAAGGGAGGGGATATTTAAGGGTGTATCCTGATGTTGAGGCTGACGTGCGAAGCCAAAAGCATTTCGTTGAGTGTGGGGCAAAGGATATAGAGGAAGGTGTTGACCATGTGCTTGACCATGTGTCTGTCTCACCCTTGATCCTATTAAACAGTTCTGCTGGTTCTGATATGATGGGTTCCCAGTGGGTTATATGCATTGTATGCTACTTGGGGTAACCAAACAATTCTTAGACCTTTGGCGTAACAGCAAATATCACACTGATCCATGGAATTTTGGACCATCCAAACACACAACTGATCAAAGATTATTGCCCATCAGACCACCCTCTGACGTCCCCAGAGTGCCACGTACAGTGCACTTGGTACAAAAGTGGAAAACCGCAGAGTGTCAGAGCTGGCTGCTGTTTTACAGTTCACCTGTCTGACACATGATCTTGCCAAATAAATACTTAAGACATTGGTTAATGTTGGTAAATGCAATATTAAACCTTCTTAATGACAGAGTTTCAGAAACAGACTTGGCAGATGTTTCTAACTATATAAAAAAAAAAGTTTGACAGATCCCAGAAATTTATGGAACATGCCAAATGTCATATAATGTCCACCCGTTAACACACCTAACATTTTATCAAGTGGTATGGGTCACTATGGTCAAATTTTGCTTTTGTGTTTGAAGGGCATAATCAAAGGCTGTCATGGTTATACCATGGCACACTATCAATACCCAACCAAATAGCATTCCACTTTAATATACTGCGGTCTTTGGCAGATTTACTAGAGAAGTCACATTGTGTAGGGAATATCACACACAGAGTGAATCAGGTGACTGGATAGATGGTAGTCCTTTGAGTTACAAAGCTATGAGTTGAAGACATTGTTTTGATTGGTTGTCCACAGCACAAAACATAGATGTTAGTTGAGCAAAATAGAACCCCCTGTGCTATACAAGTTGCGATTATGGACGCAGACAAACCTAGACACGCCATTGAACTCAGGGTCAGTAACTCAGAGCTTTGACTGTAGAATCGTCTGGTCTCGTGCTGAAGTGAAACTTCACTTCTACTTGCATTATGTGTAAGATCTTTTTATTTTCGCTTTAAGAAGATGTCATGTGGAAATATCATTTTGTCATTATTTTACGCCTGTCCATTTCTTCCTTTTCCCATTTCAAAAAAGAAGCTGGAGATCTAAGGAGAACAGCTGCAAACTGTCATTGCTGTAGGGTGTACGCTCCGTGTGTAGCGAACAAGCCTTTCGATGAATGTGTGACTGGGACAAAGTGTCGGCAAACTTTAAATAGACGTTTATAGAAATTCTATGTCCTTTATGTGAGTTTTTATGTATGAATGAATTTACGAGCCCTCCCCCAGCTGGCTCCTTTGACGTTACCATCTGGGGGGACTGCATGACCTAGGTAACGGGGTAAAAGGCTTTAAGCTATTTCTGGGCAGAAAGTGAACACAGCCCTTGGAGAGGATACCGGCTCTCGGACTCCTGCCATGATTCACTCTAGGGCAGCCCCCTGATGTAAGTGCTGCTGTGAATCCATGCTGCTGCCAGGGCGAGCAAACAGCCAAGGGGGCGCGAGTGCCAGCTGAAGTGACCCCATCCTGGAAAGCCTGTTACATAAGAGCATTACGCTGATCTCTGCTGCGCTTGGCTTCTTGGCAAAGGAGAGAAATGCAATGGGTGTATATTTTAATGGTCTGCTTCTTGTTCCCATAGTATATTAAATCATTCTCATATTACTACTTATACAAATAATTATTATATTAATTATTATTGTTATAATAATATAATAAAACAATAATACCAATTATTGTTACTATTATCATTATTAGTACCATTATTATTGCTGTTATTATTATTAATATTATGATTATTATTATTATCATTTTCTTATGAAAACGGTCATACTGTATTACATTACTCATACATGCTGCCACCTGCCCCATGCCCAGTGCTTACTGGGAAGGGCTTCCAGCTCACCATGACGGCATAATGGAAAAGTAATTTGGATGGATGGGTGGATGTTAATGTGTCATATTAATGTGTATCAGATATCCACAAATCTATGTGCGTATAGAACCACACCCAACAAACATGCCATACTGGGTATTTGCTTATCCCACTGATATTACACCTTGCACAGAACAGTGCTATACAACATAGGGCACAATCACACAAGGAGCAATTTAGCATGTCTTATGCTTTTATTTTAAATGAAAGGGAATTTAAATTATTTTAGACAAATTTAAATGATTTGAAACTTACATCATCTAATAATAATAATAATAATAATAATAATAATAATAATAATAATAATAATAATAAACTTACATTCCTTATATATCTAATCGGTTAAATACAAAAAAAATACATATTTCTTATGCGTATTCTATATATTTTTTCCATTAGGTTTATATATTACACTTAATGTTAATTACTAAATTTCCCATATTGACTCTTTCTGATGTCTGTACATCATTTCTTCTGTGGGGGACGAAAGTTACGGTATCTAAGTCATGAACGAAAAACAACTCAGTGGACGAATTAAACGTTGGATCAGTCAGTAAAAGAGACGACCTAACCATAGAGGCAATCGAGTAAAATTCGTTCACTCAACAACAAACAATCGTTTTTTAACCGCGATGGCCTATGTTTTGTGACGCAACAGCATGTTCATATATAGACATAATGGAACCATGAAAACAATTCTAATCTCGTTTCCAATAAAAACGCCCACATTTAATTACAAACACAACAAAGCGATTACATACACAAAACAAAGGCACACTGTAAATGTGAATTGTTTAAAATGAAAAAGTTCTGCACAAAACACCTCCACTGACGTTTGACAATAACACATTTGTTGGTGAATTAAAGTTCCCGAAAAGTCGTGCAAATCGAGCCTGGCAACATCGCTTGTATTATTAGTGCATTATCAGATTACCAAAGGCGCCTTTATCTTGAGGAATTTATATGTATATTAGATATGTCTTAATATTTAAACCCAAAGCAGTAATTTCTAGATACATTAAATGCTGCACTGTTTCAAAATGGGCCAGTCAGTAGCTGGGTGTGAGATCAGACAGTCAAGCTGCCCCTATTTCCAGACCTGCTCGTGAGATGGCGATTTTATTTCCTCTCCTATTTCTTTGAATTCCATTTTTAAAAGATTGTATTATATAACTTTATTGCAAGGCTATGAGCAGCAGTAGATGCTTCTCCTGCTTTCTACCAGCAGAGAATGTAAGGGGGAAAAAACTGTCCTTAAGCCTCACGTCTAAATATTATCAAAGTGCATGAGATATTGCGATAAACGTAAAAATACATTTGCTCAATCGAGGGGTAGGGAAAGAAGTAAGAAGAAAATTAATCATTGTGGGAATAGGAACGTGAGAAGAAAACTGCACAAGTCTATAGAGAATTTAAAAAAGTTACAAAAAGATTTACGACTAATCGTTTTCTCTCATATGTTCCCTCCGGCGGCCTTTCATCTTGCCTCCTCTTTTCATTTGCGATCCATGAAATACAAAAACTTAACGCAATAACGTCACAGCTGCCGTGACCATCGCCCAGCTGCCGATACATTGGCTGAACTGACCACATTTTCTCATCAGAACCGGACCTGCGTTTCTACAGCAATCTGACATTAGGAGAGAGAGAATGTGAGTTAATGGGAAAGAGAGGGAGAGCGTGAAAGGGTATCAGCTTTCACGCCTGCAGTCGGATGCTTACTATACAGTATTCGGGGTTCAAATATGGACCTCGGCGGTAAAAGGTATGTCTGAAGCTAGTAATATACCGGGGACAAACATAAGTACTTATTATTGCGTCATTGTCAAGTTAGATTGATTTATTAACAACTGATAATACTCTCATAATATTTTCTGTGTCGAATCCATTGCGTTCCAGAATTCGCTGAATGGGAGTGGAGGAAATATTTGTGGCTAACAAACTGCATCTCTATGTATCTGATAGCCAGACCCCCAATTTCCCATGCATGCAAGACGGACAGAATTGGGAAATGCTTAAGAAAAAAGAAAAAAAGAAAGGCTGTAGCTTTGTAGTTTAAGACGTAACCGGACTGCTGACAAACGTTGGCTTTTATTTTGAAAGGGAGAGTCCACCTATCCCAGACACTTAATTCATGAGTTATAAAGATAAATGCAGCTGTCTCAGATCAACATACAAATAAAACAAAAACCACCCAGTCTTTGAAACACTGTAGTGCTAACATCACACTGACCCACAGAAGTAGCATAATGATGTTTTCCAAAGGTGTGTCACATGTTGCATGCTGTATGACAGATCTAATCATCTCGGTTATTCTGGCCTGAAGTCTGTAAATGCCTAGTAGTCCACCAGTGACATGACAGTCATAGTCATAAGAGTTCAGAGAATGTACGTCTATGAACGAGCTGTAATTGAGGGCATCTACCAATTAGAATAAGTGAATTTTTTAAGGTGAGAAGACATATGGAGGGATATCTGCTGTAGGGCCCTGTAGTCCCTAATATTGGGTATATCCATATTAGTCCACACATGACACTAAAGTGTAGCCAGGACCTCAATATCATGTTCTCCTCATTCCAAGACACATGGATCTATTTCTGAGCAGCTGTGAGGTTTCCCTTCCAAACTTGACGAGCAGCTATAGTTAACCCAGCTGCCGGGAGGTATATAAGCCCCCGGGGAACTGCGCTTTCATGCGGCTTTACATTTTCTTCTCTTTTCGACCGTTCCAACGCCTCACACCGTCGGGAAATGGTGAGTAACTCCGGCCCGGCCCGTCCACATCCATCCTTCATCTTCCTCCTGTGGGGGGGGGGGGCGCCACAGTGGAGAACGCGTGGACATTCAGAAACGCACCATTGTCTCATTTTTATGGATTTAACATTTTAAATATTTTTTGGGATTTTTATTGTCAGTTTTTTTTTTCCTTTTACAGTTGTTCTCCTCTGTTCTCAGACATGAGAAAATACGGGTTTATGTAATGAGTCAGAATAAGCCAGAAATCTTGCTTAAGGACAATTAAAGGTGAAAATGCACAACACGTAGATGGGAAAAAATTTGCAGTTCAGTTTGACCTGGAAATAATGTACTGTTAATGTGTATGTGTCAGGTGAACCAAGCTATACAGACGGTCCTCTACTTATGAACTTTCAACTTATGAACTTTCAGACATACAAACGGAGAGGACTGTAAGTCCAAATTATGTTCATTGGGCTCCCGTTTCCTGTCCGCAACATCATTTTTTTTTTCTATACACCAGTTCCGCCTAGTACAACTTCTTGCCGTGTAGCGTGCGTACTCCCAGCATCCTAGTTTTCTGTACTTGCGTATACCTTTAAAATGATGTTGAATAACGACTTACGAACATTTCAAGTTACGAACGGCCATTCTGAACGTATCTCATTCGTAAGTAGAGGAGCGACAGTACACACATATTTAAACTACATTACATTCCAGAAATAAATCATAAAGAAGGCTAGAATAAACAAAAAAAAATAAATGAATCAACTAAGCAAATTATTTTTTACTCTAACATCGATTCTGATTTCCCATAAGGCATGTTTTGAAACATGCTGTATTACTGAATTCTACCATATTTTATGGTCAAAAAATGCACAGTACATTCAGTCAATTATCATGCTTAAAAGGGAAAATAACAGTTCTAGGTGATGTTTTTTTTCATTAGAAGTAGCAAACATAGTACTGGCCTCCACTGTGATTTTGGGTTACTTTTCAATATCTTTTCTCAACATTTGATATGTATTAACAGATACATAATCCCACTGTAAAAATAGCATGACTGGATATGTATAGTGTGAAAAATACATGGCACACAATGTATCAGGAAGGACCTTTTCCCGGGGGGGGGGGGGTCACCACACTAGGAACTGCATGACCACAAAGTCACTCTGTCCTTACCACACCCACGAGTTGAATGGCACGTCTCACTCAACCCCCAGGCACCCAAGAAGGCCAAGAGGAGGCAGCAAGGCGAGGGTGGAACCTCCAACGTGTTCTCCATGTTTGAGCAGAGCCAGATTCAGGAGTACAAGGAGGTAAGAGTCTCCCAAGATTCAAGATTCTTTATTTGTCACATACATAGTTATAACAGGTACAACATGCAGTGAAATGCACCCTGACCGATCCAAAGACTCTGCAAAAGAGAAAGAGTAAAAAAAAAAGTGCAGATAAGATAAATATAAAGTGCGGACAAATAAAAATGAAATTAACAAAATATCCAACATATACAAAATACAAGCTCTCTGTGGGTTCTACACGCTCACTCAGGGGGATCTGATTCACTGGCTTGGAGGGCAAACTTCTGCTAGACTTTGATGTCTAGTAATTAAGCACATAGTTAAAGTACCCTGTCAGGCAGAGAGCTCTGGGAATTTTGATAGGTGGCCAAGTTAATCAGTCATTTAGTACAATGATAGATTTAGTTTCTCCATGACAGCTGCTATCCAGGCATAACAGAAGGTAACCTCATATTCGACACTTTAGAAGGCTCCGCCCCTTTGCCAGGCCCTCTGCCTCCTTCTTGACGACCTCGGGACGGCAGGGAGTCGCAGCTGTCAGACACAGCTGAGGGAGGGAGAGAGAAAGTAACAGTGGAAGGAGGAGGCTAGGAAGAGAGGACAGGACTAAATGAACACAAAGGATATGTTGATAATGAACAGTCTGGAGAAACGAAGAGGGAGGTGAGTGACGAGTGACAGGAAAGGAGATGACTAAGGAAAGACAGAAGGGGGAATAATAATAATTGCAGGAGAGTGATTTCACCCCCGAGACCCGGGGTATGTATATATAGACATATATGTTAAATAGAAGGTTAAATGTAAGTAATACCTACTCCTTGAATGCCACAACTGGAATGTCTGACTTGGCACAGGGACCATTTTAAGACGCACAGAGGGTGGTTCCCAGCTGCCTTTTAAGTCCAAGACCCAGAGTCGTCATCTCAGGTTTCAAGTATTAAGGAAAGAACAAGGAGTACTTCATGTATGTCCTAGCCGGAGCAGACATGCCCGACAATACGGCAGAACAGACCCTGCCAGGCAGCTTTTCAGGACATCAGCTGGATTCAGATGTTTAAGCAATATGGACATAATCTGTAATCCAGAAATTAACTCACATACAAGACTCAGTGCTGTCAGTGACATCAAGGTAGATGACCCATTGAAGCGATTGAAGGCTTGAGGGGAAACTGGCCGCAAGTCACCCTGTTCTTCACAGACTTCCATGCTCACAAGTCTCCCCTACTCTTACAGGCTTTCACAATCATTGATCAGAACAGGGACGGTATCATCAGCAAGGATGACTTGAGGGATGTGCTGGCTTCCATGGGTAAGAATCGGTTTTCTTCCCCCAAAGTTCATTTCATTTAAGGTGCAGACCCTTATGAAAATGCCTTGCCAGAAGAATTGAACCAGCAAGGCCTCACCGTCGTCCAGCCTGCAGCAGCGTAGGTGTCTGTCTGGCGGACAGCCCAAGGTGCAACTTGCATCTGCGGCACGTTCATTGTTACATTTTTCTGCCACGCAGGTCAGTTGAACACCAAGAACGAGGAGCTGGAAGCCATGATCAAGGAAGCCAGTGGGCCCATCAACTTCACCGTCTTCCTCACCATGTTTGGCGAAAAGCTGAAGGGTGGGTCCCCCCCGATCTCACCTGCACTTTCACTTCCCCTGATGTTACACTTCTGAAGCCTCTTCCAGCATACAGATGATTTTCACGTTCCTGCCTGGCTCAATGTGGCCCCCTCTCCATCTTAGGCGCTGACCCAGAGGACGTCATCGTGAGCGCTTTCAAGGTCCTGGACCCACAGAACACTGGCACCATCAAGAAGGAATTGTGAGCATCATAATAGTCCAACCAGAGTACAGTTGTACCTCAGTTCTTGAACTCATTAGAACTCGAACTTCTTAAAAGTCGAACCAACCAGTTTGAAAAAAAAAATTACCTAGAATTCGATCTGAATCTCAGAAGTCAAACCGTGAACGCCGAACTAAGATAACTTGTACTCGCGGGGAAATGAGTCACGCGAAAAATCTCTCAGCGGAAACAAAGGGTAACGCTTCAGTCTCAGCCTCACATTCGCTGTGATAGCATTGTGCATGTTTACACTAGCTGAATAC